>OY740791.1:65943804-66153804 GCA_963514005.1 Raja brachyura
ACGGTGGTGGGGGTGCTATGGCCTGGGCATGTTTGGCTGCTGAAGGTACGGATTCACTTATCTTCATTGATGAGACAACTGCTGATGGTCGTAGCATAATGAATTCTGAAATGCACAGACACATCCTCTCTGCTCAAAATTCACACTCATTGGAAAGCCGTTCATTCTACAGCAAGACAGTGATCCCAAACATACTGCTAAAGCAACAAAGGAGTTTTTCAAAGCTAACAAAAGGTCAATTCTTGAGTGGCCAAGTCAATCACCAGATCTGAACCCAATTGAGCATGCCTTTTATATGCTGAAGAGAAAACTGAAGGGGACTAGCCCCCAAAACAAGCATAAGCTAAAGATGGCTGCAATACCGGCCTGGCAGAGCATCTCCAGAGAAGACACCCAGCAACTGGTGATGTCCATGAATCGCAGACATCAAGCAGTCATTGAATGCAAAGGATATGCAACAAAATACTAAACATGACTACTTTAATTTACATTACATTGCTGTGTCCCATACATTCTGGTGCCCTGAAATGGGACTGTGTATAAACACTGCTGTAATTTCTACATGGTGAAACCAAAATGTATAAAAACAGCCTTTATTAAAATCTGACAATGGGCACTTTTACCACGTGTGATTTTGTCCATTACAAATCTGAAATTGTGGAGTTTAGAGGCAAATAAATAAATGATGGGTCTTTGTCTCAAACATTATGGAGGGCACTGTACAAACCTGTACGTCTTTGGAGTGTGGGAGGAAACCGCAGATCTCGGAGAAAACCCGCACAGGGAGAACGTACAAACTCTGTACAGACAGCACCCGTAGTCGGGAGCGAACCCGGGTAAGGTGGCACTGTAAGGCAGAAGCTCTAGCGCTGCGCCACCATATCACCCCGTGATGGAGGGAGCCAGTCAACGCTACCAACCTGAGGTGCCTCGGGGGTGTCGAGGATGAGGTCGGGCAGGTCACGCAGCAGCTGGTCAAAGGCTCCAGCCACGTCCTCGGTCAGCAGCTGCTTCCCACTCAGGTCGGCCAGGAGCCGGGAGATGAGCTCGCGGTGGCTGGCCTTGCCCTCCAGCGACATGCTCACCGACAGGAACGGCAGCTTGCTCTTCTTGCTGCCGAGGTTCATCTGCCGCAGCAGAGTCTAGGAGGGCGGACAACAGCATTACGCATGGTCTTGCACGCAATCTCCTACCCCCTACCCCACACCATTGCCAACCACACACCCGCACAACGGAGGCACCCAAGGAACCTCAACACTCCTTCTGCCCCATCTCCCACCCGCAAGGGGACTGGTTATATCCGAATGCCGGCCATGTCAAACTGGATACAAAGCACAGATGACCCTCGCAGAATGAGCTGCAGTCCTCCAAGGCTTGCTGGTCAACAGTTGAGTTTAGAGATACAGCGGAAACAGGCCCTTCAACCCACCAAGTCTGCACTGACCAGGGATCCCTGCACATTAACACACCCGGGACAACTTAAAAAAATATTTATACATTAACCTATTATGGCAGGCTATTCAGGCCAACAAACCTATTAACCTTACCAACCTGCAGGGCTTTGGAGCGTGGGAGGAAACCGAAGATCTCGGAGAAAACCCACACTGGTCACGGGGAGAACGTGCAAACTCCGGACAGACAGCACCCAAGGTCAAGATGGAACCCGAGTCTGTGGCTCCGTGAGGCAGCAACTCTACCCACTGCGCCACCGTGCTGCCCAGCGACGGAAGTGCGGGAAGATTACAACCCAACGCCAACAAGCTCGGCTGACCGAATGCTGGGCTCCAAGCAACCACCTCTTGGCCTCCTCCTTCCCGAGTGTCCATGTCTTTCACTCTTCATGGATCAACGCAACATTACTTCCCCATCCCTTCTGCCCGATGGCAAGGATCGGGAACTGGACTGTCAAACGAGCCAAAAGATTACTGCGTTATTGGCAAAATCATTCAATGGCCAAGGGCAGAGACTGCACCATCCAATCCTTCTTGACTACCAACAGCTAAGAGCGGAAACAGTGATCGAGGCACTGGGTTTACTAATCCAGAGAAGGTTAATTCAGACCCGCTGCTGCAGCTCAAGAATTGAAGCAGGAAAGCGTTAATATCAGTAGGGGTTACCATTAAAAAAACACAATAGATTCATCATGAGGAAGGAAAACTGCCAACATTTGCCGGATTTACCCATATGTGACTTCAGCTCCGTAATGATATGGCCAAATTTTAACCAACCCCTGATCCTAGCATAGTTCATAAGTGATAGGAGCAGAGTTAGGCCATTCGGCCCATCAATTCTACTCCGCCATTCAATCATGGTGGATCTATCTTCCCCTCTCAACCCCATTCTCCTGCCTTCTCCCCGTAACCCCCGACTCCCGTATTAATCAAGAATCTATCTATTTATCTCTGCCTTAAACATATCCATTGACTTGGCCTCCACAGCCGTCTGTGGCAATGAATTCCACAGATTCACCACCCTCTGACTAAAGAAAAATCCTAAAGGAATGTCCTCTTATGCTGAGGCCGTGGCCTCTGCTCCCAGATTCTCCCACAAGTGGAAACATCCTCTCCACATCCGTTCTATCCAGGCATGTTGTTCAAACGTATTCTCAAGGACAAGCGATGCCAGACTTGTCAATGATGCAAGAACAAGAACATAATCCACAATCCGTGCAGTAAAACTGTGACTCGCTCACATATCAAGGCCTGCTCATATCTACTCATCAGTAATAATATTGGATTTTAAATTCCAACTTCCGCCTATTGAGCAATAATATTGTGTCGATTTAGATTACATTTATTAATAAACCTGTTACTAGCAGCAGTTAACACGGGCAAAGAGTCCATTACCCCCTAACTTCCTCCATTTGACCTGGTGTCACGCTTTGCAGATATCCCCTTTGTCCAATCCAGCTCTCCGCCACCCTCTGCAACTTGGAATTGAGGGCTTTTTTCTCTCTCCTGCACAAGTATTTTTTAAACTGGAAAAAGATTGAAAGGTGCTGATGGTGGTTGTCATTGTGCCTCGTCTCTCTGCTTCAAATCCATGTGCAGATGCACCACTCACTCCTGAGAATCTGATCACCACTACCCACTTTGCTTCCCTGTAATTTGTGCTTTATTCCTTCTCAAACATCCCTTCGAAAGAACACATGTCCCCAACTTCTTACCCCCAACTACTTCGCTTGAAGCTTGATTTCAAACTTTTGTTACTTGATTGACGAGATTCTAGCCCGATTCAACGGATGCCACATCATTCAAGATTTGACACATCCTACCCTAACATTACGTGCATTTCTCTTTAAAAATCCTGCCCAATGTTCCTTGATTTTTGGTCAAAATCTACATTTGACTATAATTTATCAACCAGGGCTGGAGGTTCCGCAGAACAAGATTCCCACTGTTATCTGATCCCACACCTTTGAAGAACCATTGAACCTTCAGTGCAGGGGTTTCCACTTGAGAGAAGGACTGGGAATCACACTTACAGCAACCTCTTTGGTATCACCGTGTTGAAAGTACTCCTGAATAATGGGGGTCACTGCTTTTTCAAACTCGCTGTCATCCAGCTCAGGAACAACTGTCTGGTACACAGTTTCACCCTGCAACAAAGCAGACATCAGTTACTGGCACACTCAGAGACTCGTCAACGGACCAAGTAAGGAGTCTGTCCAAGTGTTAGATCACAAGTGCTGGAGAAACTCAGCGGGTGCAGCAGCATCTATGGAGCGAAGGAAATAGGCAACGTTTCGGCTTCAGACTGATGTAGGGTGGGGGTGGGGGGGGTTGGGGAGAAGAAAGGAGAAAGGAAGAGGAGGAGCCAGAGGGCTGAGGGAGAGCTGAGAAGGGGAGGAGACAGCAAGGGCTACCGGAAATTGGAGAAGTCAATGTTTATGCCGCACAGGGCCTGGTGTAAGCCAACCTTCCCCTTGCTCCTACTCAGCCTCTCAGATTGATTAGTAGCAGTTCAGTGGCACAGCTGGTAGAGCCACTACCTCAAAACACCAGGGACCAAGGTTCAACGCTGACCACAAATGCTCTCTATGTGGAGTTTGCACATCCGCTCCATTACCGTGCAAGTTTCCTTCAGTTTTCCCTCACATCCCAAAGGCATGGCAGTTGGTAGATTAACCTGTTCACAAATTCACAAGTTATCGGAGTAGAATTATGCCATTCGGCCCATCCAGTCTACCCCGCCATTCAATCATGGCTGATCTCTGCTTCCTCGTCCCATTTTCCTGCCTTCCCCCCCCCCTAACATTTGACACTCGTTCTAATCAAGAATTTGTCTATCACAGCCTTAAAAATATCCACTGACCAGGTGAATTAGCTCTGTAATTTACCACTGGACTACGTGGGTGGTACAATCTGAGAGTAGTTGGTGGAAATTTGGGAAGAATAGGTCACAGGGGAAGAAATTAGTGATGGAACATGATCATGATGTGAGTCGACATGGATTTAATGGGCAGAATGGCCTCTTTCCGTGAACTATGGAAATATTCCTGACTGTACCGCAACTCTATTCTCAGTCTTTGCTCAATCATCTACCACCTCACCTCAAAAACATAACTACCTTAGGAATTGGCTTTTTTTAAAAAAAGAGATTGATTGGAACTTTTACCTTGTGATTGAGAACCTCAGTTCCAATTTCAATCCTGAAGCACCCAACTAGAACTTCACAATTGTGTGAGAAGGCAGGAACACTCAGAATGACCCATCGGGCATCATTGAGGAAATGGTAAATTAAACTGAAGGTTTCAAAGGTCTTTTATTGTCACATGTACCAATTAAGGTACAGCGATAAGCGAATTACCATACAGCAGTACGGGGGAAAAAAAGCAACAAGACACAGAACTACATAAAAGTTAACATAAACATCCATCACAGCGGATTCCCCCACATTCCTCACTGTGATGGAAGGCAAAAAAGTCCAATCTACTTCCACTTTAGACACACACGCACAGCAAAACTGAGTAGGGAAGTTAAAATTCTTTTGCAATGGAAATTGGAAGAGATAAACTATCCAATGAATAAAGAAATGGAAAAATAGCTCAAATAAATGAAGGCAATTGTATGAACACAGCAAACCCAGAGAGGTAGTCCAAAAATAACAGCGAACATGCGCGCTGCGTACGAAAACTGCATTCATAACCCTGCTGAATGGGTGCTTTCAGCTTGAGGTACATGTTCTAGTGGCACAGCCCTCTGTGCCTCCCCTAGAGATATCAAATAAACTGGATAGTTCGGGCACGTGTGGTGCCCTGTGCTGACGTTTGTCTCGGACATCCAACACCGAGTGCGGGTGCACGCACCAAGACTGCCCAGGTACGTGCAGTGACATTGGGCAACCCTCAAAGCTGTGCACAATCCTTACATTGCCATGTAGGAAAGAACTGCAGATGCTGGTTTAAACTGCGGGTAGACGCAAAAAGCTGGTGTAACTCAGCGGGACAGGCGGCATTTCTGGAGATAAGGAATAGGTGACGTTTTGGGTCGAGACCCTGCTTTAGACGAAGAGTCAGGGGATAGGGAAAACGAGAGATATAGAACAAATTAAGTAAAGATATGCAAAAAAAATTAACAATGATAAAGAAACAGGCCGTTGTTAGCTGTGGGCTGTGAGAACGAGGACAAACAAAGAGACTCAACAAGACGACTTTTAAACTGGTACGACTTGGGTGGGGGAGGGATGGAGGGGGAGGGATTTCTGACCTTAAAATGTTGTGCCACACCAACAAATCAAACCAGTCGCCACACGCCCGCAAGGGAAAATGAAACACCAGTCAGCAGAACAGCTGAAACAGCCTAATGTACGGATGCCAACACATCTTCAATGCTCCCGATACCTGAACTTTCTTTAGAGGATCGCACTAATATCCTAGAATTTGACAACAGAAAGACAGGGTGCCCTCTCCTACAATATCTATGTATCGCTCCTACAATATCCTGACATATGGGTTGTGAGATGTAAAACAAAACCTTCGGTAACCCAATGAATGCATTAGGGATGTTCAGCAAAGTCCCATATAATCACTGCAGAAGAGCAACTGAACGCATGATAAAAACCAAGCATACCTCCATACAGTGGCGGGAAAATTCTACATCAGAAGATACCACCGGGTGGCACTGCGATGGCAGCCTCGCCAACAGTCTGTATGTCTTTTTGTTTTTTTTTGTTATTTTTAGTGTGTTTTAAAAGTTTGCGTTAATGATCTCTGGTTTGTTTAATGTGGGGGGTGGGCGGGGGAAACGTTATTTCAATCTCTTACCTTGACGGAGATGCGATTGTTTTCCGAATCGTATCTCCGGTCGCTCTGCGGCCTAACATCATGGAGCCGGCAGCCTCACTCGTGACTGACTTTGAGCCCCACCGCGGGGCCATGGACTTACCATCGGAGCCTGCGATCCCTTCCCTGGGATCGACGCTCCAACCTGCGGATTTCACCATCGATGAGCTCGCTGTCTCCAAACGACGGAGAAGGCTTCGACCAGCCCCGACCCAGGGTCAGATCGCCCGACGCGGGGGAGCTGAGATCCCCCCTCTCCAATACAGGAGCTTTATCGCCCCAACGGGAGGACAAACGACGGGAGATCTACGGGAACCAAGATCGTCCGGTCAACGGAAGGCTCGAGGCCCCCCGACCGCGGTAGAACAATGAAGGGAAAAGATTGAACATTTTTTTTGCCTTCCATCACAGTGAGGAATGTGGAGGAGTCACTGTGGTGGATGTTTATGTTAAAATGTGTTGTGTGTGTCTTGTTGCTTTTTATTGGTATGACTGTATGGCAAATCAAATTCCTTGTATGTTGCAAAACATACTTGGCTAATAAAGTATGATTATGATTACCTACCGCCCCCCCCTCCCCCGCCCAACACCATAAGGTTCATAAGGACCATTTATTGTCACATACACCAATTTGTGGAGTAAAATTCACTGGCCAGGTCAGTCATACAATTTAACAAAGCAACAGACTCAGAAAACACATTTTAACATGAACATCCACCACAGTGACTCCTACACATTCCTCACTGTGATGGAAGGCGAAATAAAGTTCAAGTCCTTCCCTTTTTGTTCTTCCTTGGTCGGGGGCCTCGAGCCCCCGTTGACGGGACGGTCTTGAGTCCCGTAGCCGGCGGCGTTCGGGCCCTCCGCGTCGAGGTGTTCAGCTCATGCATCGGGGGGGGGGGGGGGGGGGAGTGTCAGCTCCCCCGCGCCGGGCGATCGAACCTCGCGTCGGGGGTGGACGCACCTTCTGTGGCGTTGGAGCTCCCGACTAGCGTCTCCTGAGACTGCGAGCCGCGGTGGGAGCGATCCCAGGCAAGGGATCCGCTCCGATGTTAAGTCTGCGCCCCACGGTGGGGCTCACGACCGTCCGAGGCGGCTTCCAGCTCCAGCAGTGGTAGGCCGCAGAGCGCGGAGATGTGATCCAAAACTTGATCACCTCTCCGGGAAAGTAAGAACTTGAAAAAAAAGTTTCCCCCTCCCTACCCCCCTGGACCCCCACATAAAACAAACAGAAGAATTTTAAAACAAACTTTAAACAAATGATAAAAATAACAAAAAGGATGAAAAACCGAACAGACAGCCGGTGGGGCTGCCATCTCCCTCCTCCGGCGTCCCCTGGCAACATACAGGAGATAGTTTCTCTGTGCAATCCTGTTGAAATTGCACCATATTTCTTGGATCCCCGTCAGATTGCCCCTCGACCACTTTGGGTGGAACTTCACCCGGGAGTACCTGCTTATCGTCATCATAGTTGGGGTCGTGGATGTCCGGCTGCTCCACGTCGTACACCTGGGCTGCGGCACCCCACACACCTTTGCCTCCAGCGCCCCCTGTGACACAAAATAGACCCTTGATCAGATGGGTTCACGCACTGTAGCTCTGCCACCTTCCAGCGGGCCAGAGATGGAGAATAAAAATCACGAGACAGAACTCATTCAGCCCTCTCACTCATTCGGCAAGGTGTTGCCTGATCTGACCCTTGGCTTCATATCCACTATCCATCATCTTTATGGCGTAGCGGTAGAGCTTCTGCCTTAGAGCGCTGGAGACCCGGGTTCAATCCTGACTACGGGAGCTTGCCTGTACGGAATTTGTGTGTTTTCTCCAAGATCTTCGGTTTCCTCCCGCACTCCAAAGACGTACAGGTTTGTAGGTTAATTGGCTTGGTATAAATGTAAAATTGTCCCCAGTGTGTGTAGGATAGTGTTAGGAATGGGGATTGCAGGTCGGCCCCAGAATCGGTGGCCAAATGGCCTGTTTCTGTACTGTATCTCAAAACTAAAATAAACCTCTCGATGGTTCCAGAGCTGCTGCCGAACCCACTGAGTTACTCCAACACTGTGTGTCTTCTTGCATCCATTGCTTTGTTAGAAGTTCCGCCAATTTCTATGAAGTGTCACAAAGGGCAAGAGAGATCTCCCTCTCGCTTTCAGTTTATAGAAACTTACAAAATTCTTAAGGGTAGATGCAGGAAGATTGTTCCCGATGTTGGGGAAGTCCAGGAGAAGGGGTCACAGTTTAAGGATAAGGGGGAAATCTTTTAGGACCGGGATGAGAAAAACATTTTTCACACAGAGAGAATTCTCTGCCACAGAAGGTAGTTGAGGCCAGTTCATTGGCTATATTTAAGAGGGAGTTAGATGTGGCCCTTGTGGCTAAAGGGATCAAGGGGTATGGAGAGAGGGCAGGTACAGGATACTGAGTTCAATGATCAGCCATGATCATATTGAATGGCCTACTCCTGCACCCTATTTTCTATGTTTCTATGTTTCTGGTGAAGCATCCCCAGCTTAGTCTGGTGTTTCCAAGCAGAGATTGATCCTGGGAGAGGACATCCACCTTTCCAATTCAACAATATTCAGTGGTTGGGGCAGGCATCTCCAATGTTGGCCTTCATGCTGAGAGGATTGGGGTATAGGAGCAAGGAGGTCCTACTGCAGTTGTACAGGGCCCTGGTGAGACCACACCTGGAATATTGTGTGCCGTTTTGGTCTCCTAATTTGGTGTAGGACATTCTTGCTATTGAGGGAGTGCAGAGTAGGTTCTCCAGGTTAATTTCCGGGATGACGAGACTGACATATGATAAAAGAATGGGTCGACTTGACTTGTATTGACTGGAATTTAGAAGGATGAGACGGGATCTTATAGAAACGTATAGAATTCTTAAGGGATTGGACAGGCTAGTTGCAGGAAAAATGTTCCCCATGTTGGGGGAGACCAGAACCAGGGGTCACAGTTTAAGAATTAGGGGTAGGCCATTTAGGACTGAGATGAGGAAAACCTTTTTTTACCAGAGAGTTATGAATCTGTACAGTAGACAGTGGAGGCCAATTCACTGGATGTTTTCAAGAGAGTTAGATTTAGCTCTTAGGGCTAACAGGATCAAGGGATATGGGGAAAAAGCAGGAATGGGGTACTGATTTTGGATGATCAGCCATGATCATATTAAATGCCGGTGCTGGCTCGAAGGGCCGAATGGCTTTCTCATGCATCTATGTTTTTAAGAAATTGGGAATGGACTGAGCAGCTCTGCAGGAGATAGATATCCAAGCCCATTATTACTGGGGGATTAACATGTTGGCCAAGCAACACCCACAGTTCATGAGTCAGGTATTCATGTGCTCAGACTCCCTGGAATGCAGTTCAACCAGAGCTTGCAGCCGCGATGCTGTACTCATCTCAGATACAGTACAAGTGTGTAGGAGTAGCACACTAAGAAAGTATACAGAGTGGTCAGATTTGGCACCATTTGCAAGTCCCAGTCGTTCTAAGTGCAGGGACCTTGATCTGACTATTTAAGAGAGAGTTGGATAGAGCTCTAGGTGTTAGTGGAGGCAAGAGATAGGGGGAGAAGGCAGGCACGGGTTATTGATAGCGGACAATCAGCCATGATCATATTGAATCTCGAAGGGCTGAATGGCCTCCTCCTACACCTATTTTCTATGTTTCTATAACTATGAAGGTCCGTTGTTCTGGCCAACCTGTTGCAGGGTTAGCCTGGCCAAGCCTAGACGTGATGCCCTCCACCGCTGTAGGCAGTAGCTGCTGTCAGAGGAGTCTGACACCATATTTGCCTGAGTTTACTACCACTTTTGTTTCAGAGACTGGGCAGTTTCAAGTCCTCGGAAGTGTTAGTGCAAGCCTGTGCACAATCCAGAATGTGACAAGGAAACTAACAGGGATAAGGAAGCATGCATCCGTCGAAAGGCTGGAGATTTCCTCTCCATTTTCAACACCTTCTGCCCAATTACCTTTCTTTGGAAGGCCTCGACCTTTTCCAGATCGGGATTTCTTGTCCCCCATCTTGCCTTTGCTGCAGCCACCATCCGCACTCTCGGAAAACGACTCGCGGCCAGACCCAGAGTCACGCGACGAGCTCTTCCGCAGCTTCCTCTTGGCCTTGGCGCTCAGGCGGGCTTTGTGCAACTCCTCCTCCCGCTGAGCAAGAGAGTCAGCATCTGCAGGCTGGCCCAGAGCATGGTCATCCACTGCTGAAAAACACAACACAAACACAGGCTTTCACACCCGTCTCCCACAACACAACAGGGGGCCGCACGATGGCACAGCGGTAGAGTTGCTGCCTTACAGCGCCGGAGACGTGGGTTCGATCCCCACTAAGGGCACTGTCTGTACGGAGTTTTACGTTCTCCCCCTGACCTGCGTGGGTTTTCTCCAAGATCTTCGGTTTCCTCCCACACAGTTCCCGATGTTGGGGGAGTCCAGAACAAGGGGTCACAGTCTAAGGATAAGGGGGAATTCCTTTAGGACCGAGATGAGGAAAACATTCTTTACACAGAGAGTGGTGAGTCTCTGGAATTCTCTGCCACAGAAGGTAGTTGAGGCCAGTTCATTGGCTATATTTAAGAGGGCGTTAGATGTGTCACATGTGGCTAAAGGAGATCAGGGGGTATGGAGAGAAGGCAGGTACGGGATACTGAGTTGGATGATCAGCCATGGTCACATTGAATGGCGGTGCAGGCTCGAAGGGCCGAATGGCCTACTCCTGCACCTATTTTTCTATGTTTCTATGTTTCCAAAGACAAACAGGTTTACAGGTTGATTGGCTTGGTATAAATGTAAATTGTCCCATCCGTGTGTGTGTGTGTATGTGGGATAGTGTTAATGTGCGGGGATCGCTGGTCGGTGTGGACTCTGTGGGCCGAAAGGCCTGTTTGCGTGCTTTATCTCTAAACTAGACTGAAACGGTCCAAGGAGCTTCACCACAAAAACATCTATCAACCGCCAATGGCCATAAAACTAGAGGCATTAAAACTGGCTTGTTATTGGCATTGGATCATAATCATCACATGTACCAAGCTATAGTGTTTGTCTATTATCCAGCCAAATCATACTATGCTTGAGTACCATCAAGCTATACACAAGTATAATAGTGCGCAGAGAAAAATGCCAGGGAGCCAAAAAATAATGTTTTCAGCTGCAGAAAGCAAAATCGCAAGTCAGAAAAAGCCACGGCTAACTATATTCCAAGAAGCTTTTCTTAATTACGGTCTAATAACGGCAAAAAAACTTATACTCAAATTTTGGAAAAACGCAACCACGCCAACATTCAAAATGTGGATTTCAAATATGTCGGAAACGCTACGTCTTGAAGAAATGAGATTCCTCCTACTGGGCAAAGTAGACCAATTCTCAAAGACTTGGTCTCCTTTTATCAACTTTTTACAAGCATATGGTGCAACATAACACAACCTTAGAAATTAAATGGTTTAGAACCGGGTGAGGGATGGGCAAAAATATGAAATAGGTAGATCTCTCCTAATCTCTCTTTTCTTTACTTTCTCCTTCTATTTCAATCTTTTCAGCTTCTCTTCTGTGTCCTTTATTTCTTTTGCTATCTGTCTCTAATCGCTTGTCTATCTATTCCCACACTCTTCATTTCTTTTTTTCTTCCACTGTTCTTTTATTATTAAATCAAAAATACGAAGTTGTACAAGAATGGAAATATGTATGTATGTATTAGGTACTCAAGTACCACACTATTGTACTTACTTCTAACAAAAATAAACACAAAAAAAAAGAAGAAAAAGCCACGGCAACATTTCACATGAGGACGGGAAGTTAGCCAAATTAGTTTATTTACTTATTCTTGAAAGTCATTTTTATCACAAACTGGACTGCTCGGGCACTTGTGCGGTGGCTGTACTGAAGTTTCTCTTGGGCACCCAGTGTAGACTTTGTGTGCGTGCAAAAGATCCTTCCAAGTACATTAGGTGACTTTCAAAGCAATGTGACCTTGCAGTGCACAATCCTTATGCTGTTGTTGGTGGCAGCACCAGACTCCAGACACTCGCAAGGGAGAACAACATAACGCCAGTCAGCGGAATAGCTCATCCTCACCATGATACCCTAACATCTACATGCCAACACATCTTCAGTGCTGCCTAGACCTCAACGTTCATAAGGAATGCATTAATTTCCTATAATATGCCAACAGAGTATTGTCGTACTGTGTTAGGCTTCCTCTTGGCCTTGGAGCTAAGACGCGATTTATCTAACTCCTCTTGGGTACCTTCCGAAGAGTCCACCAGGGACTATACTGGAAGTTGGACAATTCTACACTGGACAATTTTTTTAATTTATTTTTATCAAGCCAATTAATCAAGCCAATTAACCTACAAACGTGCATGTCTTTGGAATGTGGGAGGAAACCGAAGATCTCGAAGAAAAACCACCCACGAAGATCTCGGAGAAAACAGCGCCCGTAATTGGGATCGGACCCGGGTCTCCGGCGTTGCATTTTGCTGTTAGGCAGCAACTCCACCGCTGGCCCAGAGCACAGTCCTCAGCGGTAACTAGCCAACTGCCCCATCTTCTTTTCCCTTCCCCAATGTGTTCATGCCCACCAATGTCCCTGAACAATCATGATCCCCCACCCAAAGCCTCCTCTAACCAATCCCAACACTCATCACAGCCTCTCTCCAACACCCTCCCCGAGCATGCCTCAATTTCTCCAGCAGACCCCAGCCTGTCATCTATAGACACCAGTCCACCTCCATCCATTCATCAACCAAGTTCAGAGTCGGTCAAGGTGTTCCCGTTTGACAAAGGTGCCCAGATCGCCAACCAGACAAGGCACTATCGGTACAAAGAGATAGTAATCCAGGGCAGAGAAGTGCAAGTTCCAATGAAAGGGAAGCATAGAATATGGGAAGTGACGCATGTACACTGGTCAGTTGTTAAAGCGACATTTTCAGCGACAGCCTTAACTGGATGGAAGTGAGCATTCATACCTCAAGCACTTGCTGGTAACTATCCTGTCCAGAGATTTCAGAGTTCAGCTCTGAGCAGATGGTATATATCTCCATCAAAAATGCCATCTTCAAGGTGAAATATTACGCCAAGTTCTTGTGTGTCGCTTGAAGGGAGACAGATACAATCCCACTACACTATTCAAATGGTGCAATATACTTCAGCAAATTACTGTGATAACATAAGCAAACAGCTAATTTGCTACTGAGGAAGTGCCGCGTAGGTTTTACAAGGTTAATTCCCGTCATATGCTGAGAGAATGGAGCAGCTGGGCTTGTACACTCTGGAGTTTAGAAGGATAAGAGGAAATCTCATTGAAACATATAAGATTGTTAAGGGCTTGGACACGCTAGAGGCAGGAAACATGTTCCCGATGTTGGGGGAGTCCAGAACCAGGGACCACAGTTTAAGATAAGGAGTAAGCCATTTAGAACGGAGACAAGGAAACACTTTTTCTCACAGAGAGTTGTGAGTCTGTGGAATTCTCTGCCTCAGAGGGCGGTGGAGCCGGTTCTCTGGATGCTTTCAAGAGAGAGCTAGATAGGGCTCTTAAAGATAGCGGAGTCAGGGGATATGGGGAGAAGGCAGGGATGGGGTACTGATTGGGGATGATCAGCCATGCTCACATTGAATGGCGGTGCTGGCTCGAAGGGCCGAATGGCCTACTCCTGCACCTATTGACTATTGTCTAACATACAAGATTCCACAAAGTGCAGGAACTAATTTTTGAAAGCGACGTTGAATGGGATGTGTAGGAAGGAAGTGCAGTTGCTGGTTTAAACCGAAGATAGACACAAAATGCTGGAGTAACTCAGTGGGACAGGCAGCATCTCTGGAGAGAAGGAATGGGTGACGTTTCGGGTGGAGACCCTTCTTCAGACTGAGAGTCAGGGGAAGGGAAGACACAGAGATAAGGAAGTGTAAGGTGTGAGTACGAGACATCAAATGGGGTGATCATGGACAATGTAGAGAAGATGATTGTTAGCTCGAAGCAACAACGAAGCATACAGGGATAAATTGTAATCAGGAATGGTCGGACTAATCGTAGAACTGAGAAGGCGGAGGGTGGGGAGAAAAAGCAAGGGGTTACTTGAAGTTACAGAAGTCAATATTGGTACTGCCGGGGTGTAGGCTGTCCAAGTGAAATATGGCAGTGGAATAGCAGTTTATTCGGTTATTAATCTGCGTGTTTTAATGCTAATCCACAGGGAAGTTCCTCCCTGGCATTTCATGGGAACTTCAGCCCAGAGCACCTGCTCAAACCTTTGGGGGTTACACAAAAAGCTGGGGATACTCAGTGGGTGCAGCAGCATCTAAGGAGCGAAGGAGATAGGCGACGTTTCAGGTCAAGACCAGTCTGAAGAAGGGTCTCGACCCGAAATGTCGCCCATCTCCTTCCCTCCTTAGATGCTGCTGCACCCGCTGAGTTTCTCCAGCTTTTTGTGTAAACCCTCGATTCTCCAGCATCTGCAGTTCCTTCTTTAATGCTCAAACCTTTGGGTGGGAGAATGTTTAAAATCTGCACATTTTAGCGTACATTTTGTTATTGATCCTCCCCCGGGCGAGCGAGCATTTCTGCACAGGCTCGGCTTGAGAAGGAATTTGAGGAAACCATCAAAATAAAACAGGGGGCAGAATTCCAAAAAAGGCCAGCAGCAGCCTCCAATAGAGTGTTGCGTGCACACTGCAGTCTGTTTGTGAGGTGACGTTGCAGCTGGGTTGCAGTTGCAGATTCCTGGCCCTTTCCCGCCACACCCCCTCCCAGCAGCCAACCCCCAGCTTCCACATGCACAGAACTGCAATCAGAGAGAGTGCCACAACGCGGGAGCCAGGCGGGCTGTCATACCCTCGCAGCAAAACACACTGCGCCTCACAGCACACTGTGAAGTGTTTCAAATGCTTGCATCTGACAAGCTGGCGGAAAAGGTCAGCGTTTGGGGAAGCTGTGACAGCCAGCACATGCAGAGCTCCTTTCAGACAATTTTTCCTTCACACAGATTCCCCCTGCTTCGTAACCCATTATCCAAGCATCCAGCATTTGCAGCTTTGCCACAAGTCATGGAGTGATACAGCGTGGAAACAGGCCCTTGGACCCAACTTGCCCACACCGGCCAACATGTCCCAGCTACGCCAGTCCCACTTGCCTACATTTGGTCCCTATCCCTCCAAACCTGTCCAATCCATGTACCTGTCTAACTGTTCCTTAAATGTACGGATAGTCCCTGCCTCGATTACCTCCTCTGACAGCTCGTTTTAGAAACATAGAAAATAGGTGCAGGAGGCCATTCGGCCCTTCGAGCCAGCACCGCCATTCATTGAAATCATGGCTGATCGTCCCCAATAAATAACCCGCGCCAGCCTTCTCCCCATATCCCTTGATTCCACTAGCCCCTAAAGCTCTATCTAACTCTCTCTTAAATCCATCCAGTGATTTGGCCTCCACTGCCCTCTGTGGCAGGGAATTCCACAAATTCACAACTGGGTGAAAAAAAAATTTCTCACCTCAGTCTTAAATGGCCTCCCCTTTATTCTATGACTGTGGCCCCTGGTTCTGAACTCGCCCAACATTGGGAACATTTTTCCTGCATCTAGCTTGTCCAGTTCTTTTATAATTTTATGTTTCTATAAGATTCCCCCTCATCCTTCTAAACTCCAGTGAATACAAGCCAGTCTTTTCAATCTTTCCTCATATGACAGTCCCGCCATCCCAGGGGTCAATCTCGTGAACCTACGCAGCACTGCCTCAATCACAAGGATGTCCTTCTTCAAATGAGACGACCAAAACTGTACGCAATACTCCAGATGTGGTCTTATCAGAGCCCTATACAACTGCAGAAGAACCTCTCTACTATAATATACACCCACCACCTTTTGTTTTATACACCCCCCACTCTTTGTGTGAAAAAGTTACCCCTCAGATTCCTATAAAACCTTTGTTGAAGGAGGAACCAGATGCTGGAAAATCGAGGGTACACAAATACACTTGGACCATTTCCGACATTTCCCTACCATTCCTTGACCTCACCATCTCTATTGCAGGTGATACACTCCCGACCGACATCCACTACAAACCAACTGACTCCCACAGCTACCTGGACTACTCTTCCTCCCACCCTGCTTCCTGTAAGGACTCCATCCCCTATTCCCAATTCCTCCGTCTACGCCGCATCTGCTTCACCCCTTCCCCGGGCACTTTCCCTTGCAACCGCAAGAGATGCTACACTTGTCCCTTTACCTCCCCACTCCACTCCTTTCAGGGATCCAAGCAGTCCTTCCAGGTCCGACAGAGGTTCACCTGCACCTCCTCCAACCTCATCTACTGCATCCGTTGCTCCAGATGCCAGCTGATCTACATCGGTGAGACCAAGCGGAGGCTTGGCGATCGTTTCGCCGAACACCTCCGCTCGGTCCGCAATAACCAACCCGACCTCCCGGTGGCTCAGCACTTCAACTCCCCCTCTCATTCCGTATCCGACCTCTCGGTCCTGGGCCTCCTCCACGGCCAGAGTGATCAACACCGCAAATTGGAGGAACAGCACCTCATATTCCGCTTGGGGAGTCTGCATCCCCTGGGCTTAAACATTGAATTTTCTCAATTCTGTTAACCCAGGCTGTCTCCTCCCCTTCCCACTTCTCCCCAGCCCTCGGGCTCCTCCTCCTCCCTTTTCCTTTCTTCTCCCCGCCCCCCCACCTCCCATCAGTCTGAAGAAGGGTTTCAGCCCGAAACGTCGCCTATCTCCTTCGCTCCTTAGATGCTGCTGCACCCGCTGAGTTTCTCCAGCCTTTTGTGTAACCCCCTTCCTATAAAACCTTTTCCCCTTCACCTTGAAACTATGTCTTTTGGTCCTCGATTCACCTACTCTGGCAAGAGACTCTGTGCATCTACCCGATCTATTCCTCTGAGAGTAGGAGAAACACTGATGAGTGACCAGCTTCTGTAGTTCTTACCCCTCTTGCTAATTGGACCGGACGTTTGTCAAAGCCCATAGAACATTCGTGGCATGAAGATTTAATTACTTCCAGTCAACTGTTCTGATGCTGGAAATGGATTTCACATCAGCACTTAACCAACCGTTTCCTTGTGAAACCTTAGCGAGATTCTGGACGAGCCCAGACCAACACACAAACCAACCTCCCTTTCATTCAGTCCATTTATACCTCACGCTGCCTCGGCAAGGCCAGCAGCATAATCAAGGATGAGTCGCACCCTGGCCACTGCCTCTTCTCCCCTCTCCCATCAGGCAAAAGGAAAAGTGTGAAGACACACACCTCCCGATTCTGGGACAGTTTCTTCCCAGCTGTTATCAGGCAACTGAATCATTCTACCACAACCAGAGAGCAGTGCTGAACTACTATCTACCTCATTGGTGACCCTCGGGCTATCCTTGATCGGACTTTGCTGGCTTTACCTTGCACTAAACGTTATTTCATTATCATGTATCTATACACTGTGAATGGCTCGATTGTAATCATGTATGACTGGAGAGCAGGCACAAAAGCTTTTCACTGTACCTCGGTACATATGACAATAACTAAACTTGCGCTAATTTGCCTATCTCCATAGGAAGACTAGGGCGATACAGAAATGCTTAGAATGCCACCCGATCGGGCTGTTAATTAAACTGCAGGTCCTTCCACTACCTCACATCATCTCGAAGTGGGTCTGAAGAAGGGTCTCAACCTGAAACATCACACATTCCTTCTATCCAGAGATGCTGCCTGTCCCGCTGAGTTACTCCAGCATCTTGTACGAAGTGTCCTCCGCAATGTTTGGGACAAAGACCCATCATTTATTTATTTGCCTCTGTACTCCACAATTTGAGATTTGTAATAGAAAAAAATGCTTGCGGTTAAAGTGCACATTGTCAGATTTTATTAAAGGGTACTTTTATACATTTTGGTTTCACCAAGTATAAATTACAGCTGTGTTTATACATAGAACACCCCATTTCGGGGCACCATAATGTTAGGGACACATGGCTTCACAGGGGTTTGTAATTGCTCAGGTGTGTTTAATTGCCTCCTTAATGCAGGTACAAGAGAGCTCTCAGCACCTAGTCTTTCCTCCAGTCTTTCTATCACCAGTGGAAACTTTCATTGCTGTTTATCAACATGAGGACCAAAGTTGTGCCAATGAAAGTCAAAGAAGCCCTTTGAGACCGAGAAACAAGGATAAGACTGTTAGAGACATCAGCCAAACCAAAATCAACTGTTTGGAACATCTGTAAGAGAGCACATGTGAGCTTACTAATCGCAAAGGCCAAGGAAGACCACAGCTGATGACAGAAGAATTCGCTCAATAATAAAGAAAAATTCCCAAACAATTCCCACGTCCGACAGATCAGAAACTCTTCAGGAGTCAGGTGTGGATTTGTCAATGACCACTGTCAGCAGAAGACTTCATGAACAGAAATACAGAGGCTACACTGCAAGATGCAAACCACTGGTTAGCATCTAAAAATTAATGATGTTTCTTTGTCCCAAACATTATGGAGGGCACTGTGGTATCTCATTTCCCCTTAAAAATAATGTGCACTTTATATAACAAAACAGAAAACAAAAAATACTCAGAGCAGGCAGCATCTGTGGTGAGCGAAGCAGAATTAATAGCAAACGTTAAGAGGTAAAGCGTTCCAAGGTGTCTAGGAAGTGAGAGGAGGGACAGAGGAGATGAAGGAAAGGTCTGAAAGAACAAGATAGATGGGGGTGGAGGCAACTGATGAAGGTAGTGCAGGCTGGTGCATACCAAAAGTACATTTTACAGAAGTGCAATCAGATCAAAGTTACCAGAAGGTAACGGCGGGAAATGGAAATATGGGAATTAAGAGTAGATTGGACTGTTCAGTTCATAGAAGATAGGCACAAAACGCTAGAGTAAAGGGCTTGTCCCACTTGGCCATCATTTGCGCGCCATTTACGCGACCTGGTAGCATGTGGGTAGCGTGGGACGGGCGCATGGAGTGGCATGGAGGAGCGTGGAGTTGCGCGCGGTATTGCACAGCGTGCCAGGATTTCGCGCTGCACGTGGGACACCCTGGCGCAGTGCAACGTCTCACCTCCAACAGCAGCAGAATCAGGCAAGCAATCTCCGAGCTCGGCCTGGGGCTCACAGCCGTTGCAGATCCGGATCCGCCCCTACACCTACGCCCAGAGCATGACCAAGACTGATGAAGAGTCTCGACCTGAAACATCATCCATTCCTTCTCTCCAGAGATGCTGCCGGTCCCGCTGAGTTAATCCTGTATTTTGTGTCTATCTTCAAATGACGCACACGCTCCAGATGGCCGTGCGGACGCATCATGACGTGCACGACTGTCGTGTAAATGACGGCCAAGTCGGACAGGCTTTTTCTCCTCCCCAACTAGCCTCTGCTGTGGCGTTCCACAAGGTTCCATCCTTGGCCCCATTCTCTTCTCCCTGTATATGCTCCCCTTAGGCCAAGTCATTGAAAGGCTCGGCATTTCCTTCCATTGTTGCGCAGACGATACACAACGGTACCTCCCCCTGAAGCCCAAAAAACGATCAAATCTGCTTAACCTTACCCATTGCCTCGAGGATATAAAGTGCTGGATGGCCCAGAGCCTCCTCAAACTAAACGAGAGTAAGTCTGAGGTCATCCTTCTCGGCCCCTCTGACTCATCAAAATGACAGCAGGCAGCCTTGGAAGCCTTACCCCACTACTCAAACCTCACGTCAAAAACCTTGGCATGATATTTGACTCCGCGATGAAATTTGACAAACAAGTCAACGCCACGGTAAAAGCTAGCTTCTTCCAGCTTCGGACGATAGCTAAAATAAAACAATTCCTCCAGTTTGATGACCTAGAAAAGATCATTCACACATTTATCTCCTCCCGCCTAGATTACTGCAACTCCCTTTACACTGCCATCAGCCAATCTTCCCCGTCCCGCCTGCAACTGGTCCAAAATGCCGCAGCGAGACTCCTGACGGGCACCCGAAAAAGGGACCATATCACCCCGATCCTGGCCTCCATCCACTGGCTCCCTGAGCGGTCTGAATTAATTTCAAGACCCTCCTCTTTGTCTACTAAGCCCTCAATGGGCTTGCACCCACCTACATTAAACGTCTTCTCACCCACTACACCACCTCCAGGTCCCTCAGATCGGCCGACTTGGGGTTGCTGAATGTCCCGCAGTCTAGGCATAAGCTCAGGGGCGACCGACCGCGCCTTTGCGGTCGCAGCTCCTAGACTGTGGAACAGCATCCCCCTCCCCGTTAGAACTGCCCCCTCCATCGACTCCTTTAAGTCTAGTCTAAAAACGTATCTGTTCTCCCAAGCCTTTCCTGATGTCCTCTGAGTGAGGGCTATTTGTATATGCGTATGGAGCCTGCTTGTGTATGCTACTCTTATAACAAATGTAAGCACTTTGGTCAACGAGAGTTGTTTTTAAAATGTGTTATATAAATAAATGTGACTTGACTTGACTTAACCCAGCAGGACAGGGTGCATCTCTGGAGCGAAGAAATGGGTGACGTTACGGGTTGAGACCCTTCTTCAGGACTGAAAGCTGTAATGTGTCTCATCGGAAGGCAAGATTCCATTTCCTGTTAGGCTTGGCTGTATGCAGTTCTGGTCACCACATTACAGGATGTGGCAGCCATAGAAAGAAGGTGGAGCAGTGATAGAGCTGCTGCCTTACTGCGCCAGAGACCCAGGTTCAATCCCGGGTGCTAGTCTGTACAGAGTTTGTACGTTCTCCCCGTGACCTACGTGGGTTTTCTCAGAGATCTTCAGTTTCCGCCCACACTCCAAAGACGTACAGGTTTGTAGGTTAATTGGCTTGGTATAAGTGTAAAATGATCCCTAGTGTGTGTAGGATAGTGTTAATGTGCAGGGATCGCTGGTCATTGCAGACTCGGTGGGCCAATGGGCCTGTTTCAGCGCTGTATCTCGTAACTAAATTAAACTAAAAAGAAATTTACCAAGATATTGTCTGGAGCAGAGGTCTGTAGTTATCCGGAGAGATTGGACAGGCTGGATTCATTCTCACAAGAATTTAGACGTCTGAAAGATAGCCTTTTGGAGGTTTATAAAATTATGCGGGTCACGGATGGACTAGATTAACAATCTTTCTCCCAATCGCTGTGGCGTCTAGAACCAGAGGGCAGAGGTTTAAGTGGCAGAAGTGAGAAGGGAGAAATTTAAAGGAGATTTGGCGGTCAAGTGTTTCATGGAGAGGATGGTGAATATCGAGAATGAGCTGCCAGCCGAGGTAGCCTGGGCATATACAATAACCACATTTAAACGCGTTTTAGACATTTATATTGGAAAGGCATTTAGGGATATGGGTTTCGGGATTAGCGTCATGGGATTCGGGTCTGGCAAATGGGTTTAGCGTAGAAAGACATCATGGTCAGCAGGGACAAGGTGGGCCAAAGGGCCTGCTTCTACGCAGTACAAGTCCATGACTATGACAGTGCTCAAGCACAAAGAGAAGGTAGAGAGCTGGGGGAAATTAAAGCAGCAGTATGCTGGGATTTAGGATTACCTTGTGGACTGAACCGAGAGCATCTGCATTCACCAAACTTCATTTGATTTTTTAAAAAAGACAACATTGTGAGGAACAAATTAAATGCACTTAACCCGAAGTAATATATCAGTAATAATATAAGTAATAGACAGACGCATGAGATGTGTGATGTGTTGGGGTTCCCTGGAGAGAGGGGAAAAGGGCAGGTGAACTTCCTGAAGTTCCAATGAAAGGTGCCAGGAAGAGATGGAAGAATGAGAGTGCACCATGTAGGGAAGAATCCCCTGTGGAATGCCCAACGGCAGATATATGTTGAGTGCAAGCCTCAACTGGAAGATGACTACGGCACACAGGAGCGCAGAATAGATACAGGTCACCCATTATCTTATTAAATTACAGCGCAGGCTCGAGGGGCCAAATGGCCTTATTTTCCTCCCAATTTACTGCTTTGTGTTAGAAGAAATCATAGAAGCATAAATAATGAATGGAACTAATTAGATTATTTTCATAGTTCTGACCAAGAGTCTTCAACCTGTAACAGTTTCTCTTTCGAAGGTAGACACAAAGAGCTGGAGTAACTCAGCAGGTCAGACAGCATCTCTGGAAAAAAATACGGGCGGCTCGGTGGCGCAGCAGCAGATTTGCTGCCTTACAGCGCCGGAGACACAGGTTTGATCCTGATTACGTGTGTTGTCTGTACGGAATTTGGACGTTCTCCCCGTGACCGCGTGGGTTTTCTCCAAGATCTTCGGTTTCCTCCCACACTCCAAAGACGTACAGGTTTGTAGGTTAATTGGCTTGGGTTTGTACACTTGCTTTGAGTGTAAATTGTTCTGCGTGTGTGTAGGCTTGTGTTAATGTGCGGGGATCACTGGTCAGTGCGGACTCGGTGGGCCTGTTTCCACGCTGTATCTTTAAATTAAACAGGTACGTTTCAGGTCCAGGGTCTGAAGAAGGGTCTCGACCCGAAACTTCACGTATTTCTTTTTCTCCAGAGATGCTGTCTGACCCGCTGAGTTACTCCAGCTTTTTGTGTCTATCTTTGGGTTTGTTTTTTTTTGTTAGAGCACTGGGCGGGGGGGAGTAGCGTAGCAGGAGAGTTACTGCCTTACAGCGCCAGTGACCAGTGTTGGATCCCGACTATTGGTGCTGTCTGCACAGAGTTTGTATGTTCTCCCCTTGACCTGCATAGGTTTTCTCCAAGATCTTTGGTTTCCTCCCACATTCCCTTGGCTTGGTTTCAATGAACATTTGTCCCTAGTTTGTGTGGAGTAGTGTTAATGCGCGGGGATCGCTGGTCTGTGGACCAAAGGGCCTGATTTCACGTTGCTTCTCCAAACTAACCTAAAACTAAAGACAACAATGGACAAACAAAGTGAAGATCATGCCATACTGACGTGGTTTATGGCAGCAAATTTGGATAAATACTATATCAAGAACAAGAATTAATCCAGTTTATCCTTTGTCATTGCAATCACATCTCAATTTAAGGAGGCTTCTCAACGATGCAAGTGTCCAAACCCAGACTTGAAAAACAAAATGTCATATAAACAGATTCTCTTTTCGCTTTCTACCCCATCAGCATCACATCCCATCTCATCAAAAGGACAGAAAACTTTATTTTAAGACTGCAAAAGTCTTGTATATGGTTTAATTGTACTCATGTGTGGTATCATTTAAATGGATAGCGTGCAAACAGAGTTTTTCACTGTATCTGGGTAAACATGACTGTTAATCCTGGCTAAATTGGAGAGGCTAGGACTTCAGGGCTGCTGGGAGAATTGTTCAATTCGGAATTACTCTCTGCAGAGCTGGGACACACTGCGAAGAGGTACCAGTGTGTCTAGAGGGTAGATACAATTTGCAAAAGAATAAGAACATCTGCAGACCCTGTCAATTAGGTGCAAAATGCATAGAATGGATTGGATGCCTGCAAACCAGACATACACCTTGTAAATATTTGTAAATAATATTGCAGAGTTCTACTTTGCTAAGTGTTGATTGGGTGAGGTATTGAGCCTTGTCTGGGTTTCTTGCAGATCAGGGTAAATGTTTCTAGGTTGGCTTCCTTGAGATGTCCTGTTTGAATACAATGTATTGAGCTGCTGTGTTATTGCGTTAGGGAAATGTCTGTTATGTATGAGGTTAATCGAAATCTGTAATTGAATTGTTCAGAGACCACCCCATGTGGTTGAACCCCTCGAGGTCCCGGGACATACAAAAGTCCGCTAACACGAAGTTCAGCGTCGATCTTCTGGGAGAGCGCTTGGGACTGCGTGAACCTCTGGAGTGTCTCTGTTTGAGCGAGACCTGGAGGGCTTGATCAGGTAGATACGAGGATCGAACCCACGGTGGGATAGGCACAGTAGTTGAACTGTAATGTGTTTTTGTTAAAATAAAGATTAGTTGTTCAGGTGCCTGATTCAGTGTTTTGACTGAAACTAGACAGGGCGGAAGCTTAGATATGAGCAATTATCATTGGGGGCACCTCCGGGATCGCAAAAGACCCCCAAACACAAGTTTGCGATCAAGGGTGTTGAGCTGTTTCGATCGCAAGTGCAGAAATCAGGCCCACGGTGCAGTTTTCGCATTGATTTTCGGCACTTCGTTAGTCGAAGCTGAACAATCATTCACGGGCTTGGGAAAAGGTCTAATCGAGATCTTTAGAAGAGAGACTCCATTCATTGATTCATTACAAGGATACTATGGTGCAACAGAACTTTGGAATTAAACCGACATACATGTTGGGTGAGGGGTGGGGAGAGATATGAAGCAGGTGTATCATCACTTTTTGTTTTTCTTTCTGTTTTTGTCTTTTTATTTCTTTACGTTTTTCTCATTTCGTTTATTTCCTCACTCTTCGACGACACCAATTTGGTAGTCTAGAGGTTCTATTCTTACACATTCACTTTCTCTTTCACTTTCTCTCTTTCTTGCTTTTTCTCTTTCTTTTTCATTTTAGCTAAAAATTAAAATTGAAGCTGTACAATGAATGTATTACGTCATGTGCCACGGTTTATACTTTTGTACACCGCTTCTAATTTAAATTTATTTTATTTTAATTTTTTTAATATAAAGAGTCTAGCAAGCACGGGGGTTGATTTGCGCTCCTTTGGGTTAGGGGCCCATAAAATCAGGGTGGGGTTAGAGGCCCTTTCCTGGGTGAGAGGCCCAAAACTTTGGTCGCAGTTGGCAGACCGCAGCTGCTTTAACGCGAGTCAAACACGCTTCATCGGGCGAGGAGGAGCCAGGGTTATATTGGGTATCCAATTGGAGGGGTATTAAAATACAGGTCTGACCTACGTATCGAGCGGATCGTTACCGGGAGCGCGAATTGAAAAGGTGCGCTCTGAAAATCGGCATCGATAACTCACAGCGTGAAGCACGCAGGCGTTGGATCCTCGGTGTCCAGCAGAGAAGAGTGGCTGTGTGAGGGTATGCGACGAGGAACCTCGTAAAGGTACTGGGCTTGGACGGACTGAGTATAGATTGGCCAGAATACTCCGGAATTCAAGAATTCAACGGGGCAATTTTAGTTTGATTTAAGTGCCCGCGTAGTAGGAGAGATACGCACTAAAATTAGGAGTTCGAGTCTATATCTGCAAAGCCAAATTTCCAATTACGGAATTTCATATTGAAGTTCTGCCAGTAAGGTGGAATTCGAATTCCTGTAGATAGAACTCCTGTAGGAGTTGGTGCATGTCCGTGATCGATTCCGAATAGCAGCTGATCAACAGTGAGTAGTAACCCTCTGGTCGATTGTTGACTAGTACCTGACAGCGAAGAGTACCTGAGAGACGGGAACCTCCTTACTGGATGAAAAGTAATCCGAATAGTGTAGGGTACCCCTAATTCTGTCGAACTTAGAGAGGAGGAATAGAGGTCCCCCTATAGAGAGAGGAGGGATAGAGGTCCCCCTATAGAAGTCGAGTCTTAGCAGAGGGATAGTATCATTCGGGAGGAAATGCAATAATTTAATGAAGAGTACCCCTCAGCAAAGAGTAAACTAGGATGGGGAAAATCTTCCGTTTCAAAGGGAGAGGGTCACTGCGTGATAACAGCGTGACGCGGTATCGAAATCAAGTGTTTGTGAACTGTGCTTTTAAATCATTTTGTAAATTGTAAAAATCAAACTTCTCGTATTGTCATAGGATCCGGATTTTGAAAATATTCTGTGTATGTAAATAAACTTAAGTGTATATTGAGAGTTAGAAAGTTAAGATTTAGATTGTGTTAGGTCCGTGGACCGTTATTTGTGTTGCTGCTTGTGCGACCAATTGCGCCACAAGGAGGATTTCTTAGAGTGTGTGATTTATAATAGACGAATGTTTGTGGTTTATTTAGGAGTGTGGTTGTGCTTGATAGTAGTAGGTAGCGTGTTATCCTGCTTGTGGACTGTGTTACTTATGTGTCTGAAGGGTTTTGGATGTTTTGATTGAGGATTAAATGAGTGCGAGAGTGTGCTTGATTGTGTTTGGATGTGTTTGGATGTGTTTGATTGTTCCCTGGAGTACTCTGATTCTTGAGTGGCTGGGGATTGAGAAAGTTGTAAGGTTGAAAGTGTGTGGACTTGTGGGAGATAGGAGAAGAATTTGAATAGGAGAGTAGGATTGGTGGAGCGAAGGAGTAACGAGTTGCAAGGCTGCGATCGCTTTGAAACGTTAGCCATTGTTTAGGAGCGAGGTGGGTAAGTTTAGGGGTCAAAAGGAAGGGTTTTAAAATTCTGTTTTAGGTGTTCGGAAGCATGGGGAATAATGTTGATCGAGATGTAACAGAAGAGGAAAACAGCCCATTGCAACTAAAGTGTAATGAGTTTCCTCACAAGGCAGAGAAATTAAGAAATTTATCAGGAGCTATTTCCTAATTCTAAAGCTAAGGCCGTCGGTAGAATTAGAACAGTAAGGGGGTTAAAATACATAGAACGGATTATTTGGCAGCATATTAAAAACAAAAGTGCAAAATAATCAATAGGGTTATGGAGAAAATATTTTTAGGAATGCAACGCGAAAAAGGAGGTTTAGAGAATGGCTAATTGGGAAAAAGCGATTGCTAAACTTGGATTAGAACTCAAAGAAGGTAAAGTAGATCGACCTCCAGGCGGTGGTAAGGACAGGAGTGGAGATGAAGGGGAACACTCAGAACAAGGGAAAGGTGGATCCCCTGGAAGAAAATTAATCCCTGTAAAATTAAAGATTAGGAATCCGATGATTGGTGCTGACTTTGAGGGGGAAGGAGATGGAGATAGTTATTTAGAGGAATGGACAAATGTCAATGCCAGTGGAAGTTCGCAGCTCCCACCATCTTCCTCTTGCGTTTCCCAGGCCTCACTAGCACCGTGTATGACTTGTGACTGTAATAAATATTTTAGGTCTGCAAAATCTATAACAACTCCTGCAGATTCTACCTCTGAAACAGACTCTACCAACAGCAGATACTGAGGTACCAGATCCTTCGATCCTATCCACGCCATCATTGATAGATGGTCCAGTGGCTTATGGCACCGAACAAAAAATTTAGTTCCGGTGTTTAAAGAAAAGAAAGGTATGTTAGATATTGTGCAACCGCCAGGGTATTTCTGTGAGCCACAACCTAGACAGAATACTCAAGTAGAAAGGAATGATATATTTGGGCAGTATCGGGAAACCTCTAGGGAACAGGGAGATTTATCTGAGGGTGAGACAGTGATTTTAGATACCGAGATAGATTTTGACGTAACCGAAAGTTTACAAATTGAACAGGTATCCCATGGGCAGTTACCAATAAGGGAAGGAATAGGTACAGCAGATTTGGCCAGCGCAGTGAATATGAATAATCCCCATACCACAGATGCCGTGGGAGCCCCATAAAATAATGGCAGTACTAAACAGAATACCCGGTAGGAAGAAGTCACCTGCTGCCTTTATAGATTATTTACGTGTACATCATGCAGATTCCCGGGATTTGTGGGAGACCATCAACAGATAATTACTCCAGCTGAGAATACCAAATTTCTAGTAGCCCAAGGACACACGATTTATGAAACATTGGCAAACGCAGTAATGGATGACAGTGTAAGAGAAGAGGCTGTTTTAACGGCCCTTACAAAAACGTTTCAGTTTACAGGCGATTTAAGTCGTGTGCTGGAAATAAAACAAAATAAGGGTGAAGGAGCAGACGAATTTCTAGACCGTTTTTCAAAATTATATATGGACCAATCCGGTGATTTAGACTATCAGAATGGAGCAAGTTCCCCTCAATATTGTGCTATCTTGTTGAATTGTCTCCCCACTCACTAAAGTAGCAGATTTAATTAAAACTGATAACAGGAATTGGTCTGAGAACCGAGCCAGTCAAATAGCCAGAGCTATGAGATATTATTGGAAGGAAGGCAGGAACCAAGAAAATTATCCTGTAACTAGGAGAGAAAATGAACGCATAACCAAGGAAGAATTACTAAATCTAACTCTGAACCATGGATTCCCAGAGCACCGGCAAATTACGGATTGGGAGAAATTAGGGTCTCAGATTATTCTCACCACTACATTCCCAATTTAGAACCCATTCCAAAGGACCCCAGGGGTAGAATAAGACCAACCATGTTGCCTAATCAATGCTACACTTGTGGGGGAATGGGACATTGGAGTCGGGCCTG
This sequence comes from Raja brachyura, assembly GCA_963514005.1. The sequence continues at coordinate 65,972,201 of OY740791.1, forward strand.
TCCAACAAAGGAGCGAATGAAAGAGAGGGGTCAAAGAAGGGATTTCCAGGATTACGAAGAAATTAGAGATCCTAGGGAATATAGAAACATCTGAAATCCAAGGAATTATGGGAGGTCCTTTAATTCAAGAGACTACTGGGACCCAAGAGACCAGAGAGAGAGAGAGATGGCCCGAATGTCAGGAACTGAGAAGTCACACCCGTTTACTCAAGCTAACCCATTTTCTCAGTCCTGACTCACCAACCTGCCCTGGAATTGTGGGCATGGGGACATGACCCCTACTCTAGAACCCCCTCAAGTAATTTACCAGAATGAACAAATTGGATGTACTATTGTAGTTAAAAACTGAAAATCTCATAGAAGAAAATTATAAACCATCTTATGACTACCCCAGAAAACCCCTTAGAGTAAAGAAGATTGTAAATCAAGGAGCTTGTTTCAACTGCACCCAATTAGGTCACTGGAGCAAGGAGTGTCCAGTGAGAAGGCAGAACATAGCAGGATTGAAGAAAAACCAAGGGGCGATAAAGAAAGTAAGAAAATGAACATAGTAGCTAGCGTTAAAAAGAGTGGCAACTGAGGGATGGAAATGGGACTAGGGAGAGGACAAACTTACTGTGCAGGGGGAACGGGAGTGGGGAAAGAAGAGATTGAATTAATGTGTTACTGAGTTTGTGCCTGCTGGACAGTATATCGACGAGACACTATCTGGGCAGTGAGGTAAGAGAATGCACAGACCCCTTAAGAACGGGAAAAAGACAGCAAAAGGTAATGTAGCTCCCCAGAAACAAGTGACCAGCAGGAGGGACTGATACTGTCCTGTCCTTTAAGATATTTGGGAGGGCCAGCAGACAGAGCATTTTGCTCCTCAGTATCCCTACTCATTAGTAACTGAAACTACCATCAGAAAAGAAGAAAAAGACCTACCCTAGTGCCCAACTTTCATATCACCTAGCTATTGGAGAAAGAAAAGGAAGGAGAGTTACATAGAAACATAGAAAATAGGTGCGGGAGGCCATTCGGCCCTTCGAGGCAGCACCGCCATTCATTGTGATCATGGCTGATCGTCCCCAATCAATAACCCGTGCCTGCCTTCTCCCCATATCCCTTGATTCCACTAGCCCCTAGAGCTCTATCATCAGGACATAAAGGACATTCTAACCATCTTTAAAAGAAGCAACACCGACAACTTATAACGTTTATTGGGATCAGCTCCTCTTTAAGAATTGGATTTGAATAAAAAAAGGAATTCCTCTGTGGTTCGGGGCAAAATACTCACTTTGCGCCAAAATGGAGTTGTAAGTGAATTATTTGTCTCACACATAGGAGGATAGTCGAAGATGGGACTGGACTATCTAGTTACTATCAAGGAAGGGACAGACCCTAGCGGATATCAGGAATTAAGACATACCCTGGAAACGCAAGGTGGCAGTATAAAATGATGAGGTAGACTGAAAATGTACAAGTTCACCTCGGAAAGTCAATACTAACCATCCTGAAAAGTTACTTAGAGATAAAAAGAACGAGTAAAAGCGAGAACCCCTAGACAGAGAACAAAGCCAGCATCGTAAAGAGCCAACATAGTAAGGAGACATACATAAATAAGAAAAGGTACTGCAAGAGAGACCTAGTAAATTAGAGGGAAAAACTTGAATAGACGCATGAGACGTGTGATGTGTTGGGATCCCTGGAGAGAGGAGGGGAAAAGGGCAGGTGCTACTCTTCCTAAACTTCCAATGAAAGGTGCGAGGGAGAGATGGAAGAATGAGAGTGCACCATGTAGGGAACAATCCCCTGTGGAATGCCAAACGGCAGATATATGTTGAGTGCAAGCCTCAACTGGAAGATGACTACAGGACACAGGAGCGCAGAATAGATACAGGTCACCCATTACCTTATTAAATGACAGCGCAGGCTCGAGGGGCCAAATGGCCTATTTTCCTCCCAATTTACAGCTTTGTGTTAGAAGAAATCATAGAAGCATAAATAATGAATGAAACTAATTAGATTATTTTCATAATTCTGACAAAGAGTCTTCAACCTGTAACAGTTTCTCTTTCGAAGGTAGACACAAAGAGCTGGAGTAACTCAGCGGGTCAGACATCATCTCTGGAAAAAAATAAGGGCAGCACGGTGGCGCAGCAGTAGATTTGCTGCCTTACAGCGCCGGAGACACAGGTTTGATCCTGATTACGTGTGTTGTCTGTACGGAGTCTGTACGTTCTCCCCGTGACCGCGTGGGTTTTCTCCGAGATCTTCGGTTTCCTCCCACACTCCAAAGGCGTACCATTTTGTAGGTTAATTGGCTTGGGTTTGTACACTTGCTTTGAGTGTAAATTGTTCCTCGTGTGTGTAGGCGTTGTGTTAATGTGCGGGGATCACTGGTCAGTGCGGACTCGGTGGGCCCATTTCCACGCTGTAGGCATTGAGAATAGCAGAGCCGATGCAAATTTGACAGATGGAATTAAATTGTTTAACCCTTGATGGTAAAGCGGCTTCTATTATCAAGGTGGAATGAAATTGTCCCTGGTTTAGGCAGTCTTGATTGGATTTAATGAAATTGACAGCATATGAAAATTAATTGATTACATTTGAACAGCCGGGAATTCCACAGGAATTGGCATGGAATTGTATTATCGGCTACAATGCTGTGGAAAGAGAAGGATGAGATGAGCACTGAAATTTGAAATTGAAGGTCGAGACTGAATTTGGTTAAATTGAAACATTTATCATGGTTTGCTTTAAATTAGAATGACGCCTGTAGGGAAATCTGGATTGAACCCAGCTGAGATTTATATGAGGACCCGTCATCAGATATACATATTAGAACATCGTGTGAATATGAAGAAGGCTGATTAGTGTTGATCTTAGAATAATAGAGTATATTAGGGGACAGAATAGGAATAGGGACACAGTAATATAATAGGGAGGAATAGGGATAACATTAGGGAACGATAGGTAATGTATGGGAAAGCATGGGTGCATGCTGGTAACTTGCTTTGTCCCAGGTTTTTCAGGAATTTCAGATTTTAGGTGCGACTGTGGAAAGGAATGGAAGACTGGGCAGCAACACAGACGGAAGGAATTCGCGCCCACAAAAACTCGGGAGGTGAAGACTCATCAGACGGAAATTGTGAAGTTATTACCATGAAAACTTGCGACAGTTGACAAGATTCTGGGAAGAAACATCATCATCTTGTGTTGCTGATAAATGGAGAATGTAATGTACACACATATGTATATCTGGTTAGCTGATTATTGAAATATTTGGTCATCATAAATGATGGGTTGTCATATATAAATGATGTGTTATCATATATGATAAAAAAAAGGAAGGAATTGGAGAGGCTAGGACCTTAAAATGGGGTAAAAGCTTCAGGGCTGCTGGGAGATTTGGTCAATTTGGAATTGCTCTCTGCAGAGCTGGGACAAGCTGCGGAGTGGTACCAGTGTGTCTAGAGCTTAGATACAAGTTGCAAGAAAGGAGAAGAGAACTTGCAGCCCCTGTCAATTAGGTGCAAAATGCATAGAATGGATGGGATGGCTGCAAACCAGACATACACCTTGTAAATAATGTTGCAGAGTTCTACTTTGCCGAGTGTTGATTGGGTGAGGTATTGAGCCTTGTCTGGGTTTCTTGCAGATCAGGGTATATGTTTCTAAGTTGGCTTCCTTGAGATGTCCTGTTTGAATACAATGTATTAAGCTGCTGTATTATTGGGTTAGGGAAATATCTGTTATGTACGGGGTTAATCAATATCTGTACTTGGATTGTTCAGAGACCACCCCCATGTGGTTCGGCCCCTCGAGGTCCCGGGACATATCCAAGTCTGCTACCACGAGGTCCAGCGTTGATCTTCTGGAAGAGCGCTTGGGACTACGTAGAGTGTCGTTTTTGTGCGAGGTCTCGAGGGCTTGATCAGGCAGCTACGAGGATCGAACCCGCAGTGGGAGAAGTACAGTAGTTGAACTGTAACGGCGCTTTGTTAAAATAAAGATTAGTTGTTCAAGTGCTTGATTCAGTGTTTTGACTTGAAACTAGACTGGGGGGGGGGGGGGAGCCTTAGATATGAGCAATTACCATGACCACAATAATCCAACAGCAATATATTGGAAATGTCTAGGAAGGAACTGCGGATGCTGATTTGCACTGAAGATAGACACAAAATGTGGAGTAACTCACTGGGACAGGTAGCATGTCTGGAGGGAAGGAATGCATGATGTTTTGGGCCGAGACCCATCTTCAGATTCCTTCTATCCAGAGATGCTGCCAGTCCCACTGAGTTACTCCAGCATTTTGCGTGTATCTGTTGGAAATGTCCGCTGTATCGCTGCAAACTAGATGGTATTATTAAGAGGGTGGAACAATGTCCATGTGATTCATCCTCAATGATTCGTGCAAACTTCAGATTTCCAACTCTCAGATTTATTACATTGCTGCTCAGAGGGGCTCCCACACAATAACCACACTTTAAAATTTGGTTACTGGCTCCTCTTAAAAAGTTCATTTGCAAGTTGTGGCACTGCTGGCAAGGCCAGCATTCATTGCATTCCTCTGACTACCTTGCAAAGGGACCTCCCTTAGTTAAGCCCCAAGACTCTTATACATCGGGGAGACCAAACGTAGACTGGGCGATCATTTCGCTGAAAACCATCGCTCAGTCTGCCTGGACCTACCCGAATTCCCGGTTGCCAAACTCTTCCCATTCCGAAAATGACTTTTCTGTCCTAGGCCTCCTCCATTGTCAGAGTGAGGCCAAACACAAATTGGAGGAACAGCATCTCATATTTCGCTAGGCCTGCAGCCCATTGGTATGAATATTGATTTGTCTAACTTCAAGTAAGCCTTGCTTTCCCCTCTCTCTCTCCATCCCTCCCCCACCCAAGTCACTCCAGCTTCTCGTTCTCACCTCAGCCACAGCTAACAATGGTCTGTTTCCTTTATCATCGTTACTTTTTTGCATATCTTTCATTAGTTTATTCTATATCTCGCTACATCACCACGTATATCTCACATTTCCCTTTCCTCGGACTCAAGTCTGATGAAGTGTCTCGACCCGAAACCCTTCCTACTCCTTCCCTCCAGAGAGGCCTGACCCGCTGAGTTACTCCAGCATTTTGTGTCTATCTTTGGTTGAAACCAGCACCTACAGTTCCTTCCTACACATGGTACGGAAATGAGATAGGTCTTCCACTCAGCACTGCAGGCTAAATATAGCTGCAATAGCTTCATTTAGTCTTTGGCACACCCACAATGGGCATCTACACCTAACTAATACTCTCATCTTGTCCTCTTCCGGTTTGCGTTTTTTTTACATTTGCGCAAAAACGGTACCCGATAGCGCTATGATTTTTGGCCACCTTACTCGCCATTCTCCTGTGCTGCAAGTGCACCAGATTTTGTTCCAATCGGTGGATTACAAAAGTTATTAAGGTTTAGAAATCGTAAAAACCTCACATGCGCAGATTGGTCTTCTCTCCTGTCATTCGCCGGGACAGCGATGCCCCTTCCGGCACCCGCTGTCAATCACTGGTGGCGAGGAGAATAAAGCTGAAGGAGCGGAGTGAGCAGAGTGTGGAGAGCGGGTGTTCCTGCGTCTGTGTCAACCACCACGACGAGCCAGGAGTTGGGAGCCACCGGCTACAGTATGCTTCCACCGGCCCCAGCTACTGTCCATTCGTCCCACAACACCCATACTAGCCCAATAAAAGTCCATTTGGCCCATCATGCCCACACTAGCCCTCCGGAAACCAGTCCCTTCGGCCCACAACACCTGTACTAGCCCAAGAAAAGTCAATTTGGCCCACAATGTCCGCACTAGCCCTCCAGAAACCAGTCCCTTCGGACCACAACACCTGTACTAGCCCGAGAAAAGTCCATTCAGCCCACAATGTCCATGTTAGCCCTTTGGAAACCAGTCCCGTCAGCCCACAACACATATATTAGCCCAAGATAAGTCCCTTCGGCCGACAATGTTCGTACCCACAACACCCATACTAACCCTCCAGAAAGCCCGTCCATTCCCTAGCTGCAGGACGCTCCCCCCACCGTCCCCCGCCTGAAGCCGACCCCATCCCGCGGCTAGAGGACGTGTCCGCTGGCCCTCGCCTGAAGCAGTCCCCCTCCCCCAGCTGCAGGATGCCCCCCCCCCACAGCACTCGACAGCCACCGCTTGAAGCCACCCCCCCTCTTTAACGTTTAAATTGTTGTTATATTTTACGGGTTATTCACATTTTAAGCTTTAATAAATCCCTTTCCCACTCACCGTGCCCGTCAGCTGCGCAGTAATACCTGCGTCACAATGGGAACCCATTCGGTGGGAATGGCTGCGCTGCCGGAGAGCCGCTAAGATTGGATGGGGGGGGGGGAGTGGCAAGGGGTGAGGGGAGTGGCGAGGAGGGGGATCAGCGGCGTCACAAAGGGAACCCGTCAGCCTGGGGGTTGGGGGCTATGTGTGAGTGGTGGAACATTGCGTTTTGGGACCAGGCCTCCCGTGTGACAATGGGACCCAATAGGTCGCACTTAGTCTGGTCACCTATAAGAACAGACATAGATTTGAAACTCTGCCGCTAATTAATTACCTGTTCCCCATCTTTTGGACAGTGGTGTTGATGGGGCTTTGGTGTGACCCTGTGATTGTGGGATCACTTTGTTCTACTGCTTCATACTTGTTGCCCTGCAATGAAAATTCACCAGGATGCCATCTCATTTCAGGTATGCCCATTGTTACTTCTTGCATACCCTCCTTCAACCTTCGTTGAGGCAGGGGGCAACCCCCTGGGTCATGGCAGTGGTAGGGCGAGGGATATGCCAGGCAGATAGCAGTGGTCCAGGTCTCATGGATGGTCAGGCCTAAATGGCTAGACTTCGAGTCTGTCCGATTCAGCGGACATAATGCCACACAGAATGATGGAGCCGACCGGGACTGGGCCTGGCCACCGGGTCAGAGCAGACCAGGAGCGGGCTCACTCGCCGGCAGAGCGAGGAGAGAGACGTTGGTGAGTGAGAGGGACGTCAGCAATACATCGCCTGCGTGAGGTCTGGTGAGGGCAGGCCCACGTGGATCCCAGTGGTCGGTGGAAGACACGTCACCAAGAACAAGGAAGAGGGACAAAATTGAATACTTCACCCTTCACTCTTGCATACTTGTACTGAATGCACACAAAGAATCTCACTGCATCAAGTACATGTGACCAGAGTGTATCAATCAATCAGTGTAAAGGAGGGTGGTGTCTCCACAACAACTTTGATCACCTGCCAAAGCTCTTATACACAGCTACATCAGGTGGACTGGTGAGGGTGAGGGTGAGGACAAGTTGTGCTATACCTTGCGCAAAACAAAAACTGCGGGAGGAACTCAGTGGGTCGGGCAGCATCAGTGGAGGGAACGGACAGCCAAAGTTTCAGGTCGGACCCTGCAGGTTCTACTGCAGTTGTACAGGGCCCAGGTGAGGCCACACCTGGACCTTTGCGTGCAATTTTGGTCTCCTAATATTAAGAAGGGCATTATTGCTATTGAGGGAGTGCAGCGTAGGTTCACCAGGTTAATTCCCGGGGTGGCGGGCCTGACATACGATGAAAGAATGGGTCGACTGGGCTTGCATCCACTGGAATTTAGAAAGATGAGAGGGGATCTTACAGAAACATATAAAATTCTTAAAGGATTGGACAGGCTAGATGCAGGATAAATGTTCCTGATTTTAGGGGAGTCCAGAACCAGTCTAAGAACAAGGGCTGAGATGAGGAAAATCTTTTTCACCCAGACTTGTGAAACGGAAGAATTCTCTGCCACAGAAGGCCATGGAGGCCAATTCACTGGATGTTTTGGGGCTAAAGGAATCAGGGAATCAAGGGATATGGGGAAAAAGCAGGAACAGGGTACTGATTTTAGATGATCAGCCATGGTCATTTGAATGGTGGTGCTGGCTCGAAGGGGCAAATGGCCTGCTCCTGCACCTATTTTTCTATGTTTCTGTCAGGATCCTTCTTCAGTCATCTATCCATTCCCTCCACAGATGCTCCATGATCTGCTAAATTCCTCCAGCAGCATTTCATTTTGGCATAAGGTTCCAATATCAGTAGTTGCTTGCGCCTGAAGTTATACCTTGTGTTAGTTTGCAAAGACACAGAGCAACCCTGGCCCTCAGAATGTAACATGTGGCAGTGCTATCCAGACACTTCTAGGGGTGGATACGGATATTCTGCGCATTAGAAAGTGTTTGCTTGTGAGCAGTGCGTATGTTAACCCACTCACTCCTGGGATCAGTTTTATGCAGTCATAAAACATCGTTTTCCACACGTCAAGGTTAAAACGTGCTGGTGATTTAGGATCATAAGGTCATAAGGAATAGTAGAATTAGGCCATTCGGCCCATCAAGACTACTCTGCCATTCAATCATGGCTGATGTATCTCTCCTTCCTATCCCCAGTCTCCTCATAACCTCTGACGCTGTACTAATCAAGAATCAATCTATCTCATCCTTAAAAATATCAGGGGTGTAAGTGGTTAAGAATCCTATCTGTACACATTGCTCCGCTGTCCATACATAAGGGCAATTACTGTTGTCAGGTAGGTCAGACCAACTCAGTCCATGCCCGCAAGCAACTGAGAGGCAGTCCGACCACATCTTCACCAAAAACATAACTTCCAAGGCAACTTGTAGCACTGTAAGCTTTGGCACCAATGCACAGGAGGACCTAGTAAGGTGGGCTGCATTATTTTGGAATAGAGGGTCTTTGCAACGTGGACCTCTGCAGCCAGCAGTGCGGAATGGAAGGAGTTACAATATTGGCTGGTGCAGGAACGGGTGAGATCAGATAGATTTGGGTTGGAGGAGGGATTTGAGGAAAAGGAATTTCAAATGTGTACGTGTTCTGGACCTAGAGGCAACGTCACCGAGTGTGGGCGAGGTTACAGCGTGTCGGGGAAGAACTTCACAGCAAAGATCCACAGGGACAAATCACTAACGAGTTGAATCCTCACTTTGTGAACAGCACCGGGCTCAGGTGACCGACCGGAGCTGCAAATTCTCCTGCCCCATGCACACATTCATTGCTGCATTCTCCAGCGGAAAGACACACAGTATTTTCTGACATGTGGAGGCGGGGAGAGAGGAGGTGCAACTCTTGCAGAGCTGAGCGTTGGTTTCTGGCGGGGGAGGAGGGCTCGGTGCGAGTTTACCACGAGTTGGGGATGGGGACGTGGACGTGGTCAGCCCCGGGGGACACACGGGGGGGGGGGGGGCACGAAGCCAAAATAACTGGGGGCAGCAAGGGAGGATCAGCCGGGGCTGGGTCCCCCACCTTCTCCCCGGGGTTGGTCAGGCCCCGAGTAACTGGGTGACCACCCACACACCCCCACGGTGCAAGCGTCGCAGGCAGCTTACCCGACCCCTGGGTGTCAGTGGCCATGGCCTCTGCAGGTCTTTGTTTGTGTCACACTGTGTCAAGGTGCTGCTCCAGTCCGGCACCAAGCCCGCTCTCTCTCGCTGGCTGGCTCACTCACTCACTCCGGGCCTCTGTCTCTGTCTCTGTGTCTCTCCCCGATGCCGCCACGCCAACTCGCACCAAACAAGTCAACAGGACGCGAAACTTTTTTGCAAACTTTCCGTATCTTCCACGTTCGTATCACATGGCGGCGGCGGGATTGGCCCAGGCGGCCGGGGGTGGGACAGGGCGCTCAGTATTTTTAAACCATCACTGTTTACTTAAGAGAGGGGGTGGGGGAGAGACAGAGCCACACAGACACAGATAAAGAGAGACACAGAGCCACACAGAGAGAGACACAGAGCCACACAGCCACACAGAGAGAGACACACAGCCACACAGAGAGAGACACACAGCCACACAGAGAGAGACACACAGCCACAGAGAGAGAGACACACAGCCACACAGAGAGAGACACACAGCCACACAGAGAGAGACACAGAGCCACAGAGAGAGAGACACAGAGCCACACAGAGAGAGACACAGAGCCACACAGAGAGAGACACAGAGCCACACAGAGAGAGACACAGAGCCACACAGAGAGAGACACAGAGCCACACAGAGAGAGACACAGAGCCACACAGAGAGAGACACAGAGCCACAGAGAGAGACACAGAGCCACACAGAGAGAGACACAGAGCCACACAGAGAGAGACACAGAGCCACACAGAGAGAGACACAGAGCCACACAGAGAGAGACACAGAGCCACACAGAGAGAGACACAGAGCCACACAGAGAGAGACACAGAGCCACAGAGAGAGAGACACAGAGCCACACAGAGAGAGACACAGCCACACAGAGAGAGACACAGCCACACAGAGAGAGACACAGAGCCACACAGAGAGAGACACAGAGCCACACAGAGAGAGACACAGAGCCACACAGAGAGAGACACACAGCCACACACAGAGAGCCACAGACAGAGACACTCCAGGGAGAGACGAGACGTCCCCCATTCCTTCTCTCCACAGATGCTGCCTGACCCGCTGAGTTACTCCAGCATTTTGTGTCTATATCTGCAGCAAATATACTGCAGTTGCTGCCTACAGAGAGAGAGAGAGAGAGGGCAGAGATTGAATTTGCAAAGGGCGTAAACAGGTCGACCGCGCTGGCGGCGACATGAACGGGAGACTTTACTCGGGCAACCCAAAGTAAACATCAGCTGCACAATAATTTACAATGGAGAACACAGCCTCGAATTCCGCTTGGAGAGCCTGCACGCCAGCGGCATGGACACTGCAGTCTCCAATTCATCCAAGCAGTTAACACCAAAGATCACAGAGCTCTGGTCAACACCCCTCCCCCGGCCCGCACACACCTTTCTTTCAACTCCCCCACCTCCATCACCCGCTCCTCCCCCCCCCCCCCCCCCCCTAATCCAAGCTCCTCAATTTCCGTCTCCCCATTCCCTTCACGCCATCCTTCCCTCCGGATCTACATTTCACTCCCCATCTTACTTCCTTATTATCACATTCCATATTCGCACCCTTCAGCTCCGATACATCACCTGCCCATTGTTCCACAGATGCTGCCCGATACGAGGAGTTCCTCCAGCACTGTACTGTGCTTTGCTCAGGGTTCCAGCAGATGCAGGTCCTTGGTTCCTTTCCCCACCCATCCGGCAATCACACTTCCTCACCTGAACCCAATACTTGACAGGTTCCCTTCATAGGTCATAAGGTCAGAATTGATAGGAGGAGAATTAGGCCATTCGGCCCATCAAGTCTATTCCACCATTCATTCATGGCTGATCTATCTTCCCCTCCTAACCCCATTCTTCTGCCTTCTCACCTCTGACACCGTACTAATCAAGAATCTCTCTATCTCTACCTTCAAAATATCCACAGCCTTCTGTGGCAAATAATTCTACAGATTCACCACCCTCTGACTAAATAAATTCCTCCTCATCTCCTTCCTAAACGAATGTCCTTTAATTCATAGAAACATAGAAACATAGAAATTAGGTGCAGGAATAGGCCATTCGGCCCTTCGAGCCTGCACCGCCATTCAATATGATCATGGCTGATCATCCAACTCAGTATCCCGTACCTGCCTTCTCTCCATACCCTCTGATCCCCTTAGCCACAAGGGCCACATCTAACTCCCTCTTAAATATATCCAATGAACTGGCCTCAACTACCCTCTGTGGCAGAGAATTCCAGAGACCCACCACTCTCTGTGTGAAAACCACTCTCTGTGTGAAAAAAATTCAGAGGCTATGCCCTCTAGTCCTAGACTCCCACCAGTGGAAACATCCTCTCCACATCCACTCTATCTAAGCCTTTGTCACTGTTCGGCAAGTTTCAATGAGGTTCCCCCTCATCCTTCTAAACTCCAGCGAGTACAGGCCCTTGACAGCACTGAGACTGCACTTACTAAGGTCCTAAACGACATACATCTAAACAGTGATGCATCAAAAGCTTCAGTTTTGGTACTTCTAGATCTCAGTGCTGCTTTTGATACGGTGGACCATAACATGCTGCTTGACAGACTGGAGAAGTGGGTAGGATTCTCTGGTTCTGTGCTGGACTGGTTCAAATCCTACTTGAAAGATCAGGATTATTTTGTTTCCCTTGGTAATTATGAATCAGAACATACAAAACTCACATGCGGGGTTCCCCAGGGCTCCATTCTTGGACCCATCTTGTTTAATATTTACATGCTCCCCCTAGCTCAGATCATAGAATATTTTAACATATCCTACCATACTTATGCCGATGACACACAACTTTATATCGCAGTGTCACTGCATGACCATAGTCCCCTACACTCACTGAGTCAGTGTCAAACAAATCAATGAGTGGATGAACCAGAATTTCCTCCAGCTCAATGCAAATAAGACAGAAATTATTGTCCTTGGTCCCAAAAAAATAAGGCTAGAGATAAGTGCTCAACTTGACTCAATTGCACTGAAAACCACAGACAAAGTCAGAAACCTTGGTGTAGTTATAGACTCGGATTTGAATTTTAACAGCCATATAAAGACCATTACCAAATCTGCCTACTACCATCTAAAACACATTGCAAGAATCAAGGGATTTCTGTCCAAAGAAGACACTGAAAAACTTGTTCATGCATATATCTTCAGTAGGTTAGATTATTGTAATGGTATCTTTACAGGTCTCAGTAAAAAATCAATTAAACAACTGCAGCTTATCCAGAATGCTGCTGCCAGAGTCTTGACCAACACCAAGAAAATGAACCACATTACACCTGTCCTTAAATCTTTGCACTGGCTCCCTGTGTGTAAAAGGATAGATTTTAAAATTCTGTTACTGGCTTACAAGGCACTGAATGGTCTGGGTCCAAAATACATCTCTGACCTACTTGTTGTATATGAGGCACCCAGACTCCTCAGGCCTTCAGGAACAGGTTTACTCTGTGTTCCCAGGGTCACAACTAAAAAGGCTGAAGCAGCGTTCAGTTTCTATGCTCCACACCTGTGGAACAAGCTCCCTGAACACCTGAGGTGTGCACAGACTGTAACCTCATTTAAATCAGGCCTAAAAACACTGTTGTTTACTGTAGCTTTTTCATAACCCAACATGCAGGTAATCTTAACCTTCTAATCTTAACCCTTTTATGTGCTTTTAAAATCGCTTTAATATTTTAGTGACTTTGTTTTATTATACATGCAATTGTCTTATTGGCTATTTTGTTGTCCTGTGTTGTATTGTGGTTCTGCAATGTTTTTAAACTATGTTATTCTCTTGTTTCTTTTGTAAAGGACTATGAATTGCAGCTTGTATGAATGGCGCTGTATAAATAAACTTGCCTTGCCTTGCCTTGCCTTGACGTCGGAGCTTCCTGACGGCCTCTCCCGTGACTGCGAGCTCCCGATGTGAAGTCCGCAGGCCGCGGTTGCAGCAATCCCAGGCAAGGGATCGACTCCAATGTTGAGTACGCGCCCCGCAATGGGGCCCAAAGTCAGTCTGAGGAGTCAAAGTCAAAGTCAAAAGAGTTTATTGTCATGTGTCCCTGACAGGACAATGAAAATCTTTCTTTGCATAGCACAACAGAACATAGAAGGCATTGACTACAATTCTATACATAAATACACCCATGAATTAATAAATTAATAAAGTGCAAAAAACAGATGGAGGGATATTAATGTTCAGAGTTCCGAGCCACGTTTAATAGCCTGATGGATGTGGGGAAGTAGCTATTCCTAAACCGGGTTGTTGCAGTCTTCAGGCTCCTGTACCTTCTACCCGAAGGTAGCAGGGAGATGAGTGTGTGGCCAGGGTGGTGTGGGTCCTTGATGATGCTGCCAGCCTTTTTGAGGCACGACTGTGATAAATCCCCTCGAGGGAAGGAAGGTCAGAGCCGATGATGGACTGATCATCGATCGGTGATCAGTCCATCACGACCGATGATGGAGGCCTCCAGCTCCATCGATGGTAGGCCGCACAGCGACCGGAGACACAATCGGAAAAGTAAGGTCTCCTTGTTGTTCGCATCTCCGGTAAGGGTAAGAACTGTCCTTAAGCACACCCCTCATCCCGACCCCTATTTGTGGTAAAATGTATCCCACCATCCCCATTGGAAATGTCACTACATTGCCCTGTTACATTTCACCGAGAGGCCTTCACTCAAACAGTCATGACACAACCATGATCACAGATCCTCCCCAACTTCCTGAGTATTTCCAAAATTCCCAGCATTATTCCAGATGTGCAGCCACTGTGTTCTGCATATCCCACATCTAGCATTTGTTTCCCCCTCTTTCCCCACACTCCTTCCGTCACATCAGCTCGGATTAACAAGAATATGGACATTAAACTGGACGTCCTGCCTACACTCTACGGACTACACTTCTTCCCACCATGCTTCAAGACTCCATCCCCTACTCCTAATTCCTCAGTCTCCACCGCATCTACTCCCAGGATGAGATGTCCTAATTCTTTACTGAACAGGGGTTCCCTCTTCTACCATAGACAAGGTCCTCACAGGAGCCTCCTCTGTATCTCAGGGTTCTGCTTTTTCTCCCCCATCCCCCCCCCCCCAGTGATAACAAGGACAGAGTCCCCCTAGTCTTCACCTTTCAGCTCTCAGTCTGACATTTCCAGCTCATCAGTCGCAGCCTCTGACATTTAAGCCACCTCCAACAGGATCCCACCACTTGTCACATCTTCCCAACTCCACCCCTTTCTGCTTTCTGTAGAGACAATTCCCACTACAACTCACTGGTTAACTCACCCCTTCCCACCCAAACCATCCCCTCCCCAGAACCTTTCCTCTGCAACTGCAGGAGATGCAACACCTGTCCTTCTTTCTTCTCCCTCGACTTTATCCAGGGACCCAGACAGTCCTTTCAGAGGTTTAGTTGCACCTCCTCCAATCTCATCTACAGTGCCGGTGTGCGCTCCTATATATCGGCAAGACCATGCATAGACTTGACGATGGCTTTGCTGAACACTCACGCTCAGTCTGCCTTGGACTACGCAATCTCAAGGTTACCAAACATTTCAACTCCCCTGCCCCATTCTTACACTGACGTTTCTGTCCTTGACCACCTACACTGTCAGAGTGAGGCTCCATGCAAATTGGAGGAACAACACCTCATATTTTGCTTGGGCAGCTTACAACCCAGCTGTATGAACGTTGATTTCTCTAACTCCTGCATTTCTTAACCCTCCGCCTCCCCCACTCTAATCATCCTAATACTTCCACTATATGCATCGTTGTCTGAAGAAGAGTCTCCACCCAAAACATCACCTATTCCTTTTCTCCACAGATGTTGTTTGACCCGCTGAGTTACTCCAGCTTTTTGTATCTATCTTCTTTTATCCCGGCCGTTAGCACATCTTCCCCAGCCAACAATTTTTTGAGGATGTGACAAGTGAAATGGATGAAGGGGAGCCAGTGGATGTAGTGTATCTAGACTTTCAGAAAGCCTTTGATAAGGTCCTGCACGGGAGACTGATGACTAAAATTAGAGCACATGGTATTGGGGGTAGGGTGTTGACATGGATAGAAAATTGGTTGGCGGACCGGAAGCAAATAGTAAGAGTGAATGGGTCCTTTTCAGAATAGCAGGCAGTGGCGAGTGGAGTGCCACAAGGCTCGGTGTTGGGGCCGCAACTGTTCACCATATATATTAATGATTTAGAAGAGGGAATTAGGAGCAACACTAGCAAGTTTGCGGATGACACAAAGCTGGGTGGTAGTGTGAACTGTGAAGAGGATGTTAGGAGGTTGCAGGGTGACCTGGACAGGTTGAATGAGTGGGCAGATGCGTGGCAGATGCAGTATAATATAGATAAATGTGAGGTTATCCACTTTGGGGCAAAAACAAGGGGGCAGATTATTATCTCAATGGGGTTAGGTTAGGTAAGGGGGAGGTACAGCGAGATCTGGGTGTCCTTGTACACCAGTCACTGAAAGTTGGCGTGCAGGTACAGCAGGCAGTGAAGAAATGTAATGGAATGTTGGCCTTCATAACAAGAGGATTTCAGTGTAGGAGTAAAGAGGTTCTTCTGCTGCTGTATGGGGCTCTGGTAAGACCACATCTGGAGTATTGTGTACAGTTTTGGTCTCCTAATTTGAGGAAGAACATCCTTGTGATTGAGGCAGTGCAGCGTAGGTTCACAAGATTGATCCCTGGGATGGTGGGACTGTCATATGGGGAAAGATTGAAAAGACTAGGCTTATTTTCACTGGAGTTTAGAAGGATGAGGGGGGATCTTATAGATACCTATAAAATTATAAAAGGACTGGACAAGCTAGATGCAGGAAAAATGTTCCTAATGTTGGGTGAGTCCAGAACCAGGGGCCACAGTCTTAGAAGAAAGGGAGGCCATTTAAAACTGAGGTAAGAGTTGTGAATTTGTGGAATTCCCTGCCACAGAGGACAGTGGAGGCCAAATCACCGGATGAATTTAAGAGAGAGTTAGATAGAGCTCTAGGGGCTAGTGGAATTAAGGGATATGGGGAGAAGGCAGGCACGGGTTATTGATTGGGGACGATCAACCATGATCACAATGAATGGCGGTGCTGGCTCGAAGGGCCGAATAGCCTCCTCCTGCACCTATTTCCTATGTAACAATGGGCCATTATGGACTCCACCCTTACTGAGGTCACTTTTTTTCTGACCTCTAACTTTCCTTCTGAAGAATGGTTTCGAGCCAAAAAGTCACCCTATTGCTTTTCACCGGAGAGGCTGCCTGACCCGCTGAGTAACTCCAGCATTTTTGGGTCTATCCTGTCCAGTGCATTGTGTTCTCCATCCAGCCTTGTTCCTTATCTTCTCACAGACTTCCCCTTTATTCTCTCCACCCACACCCGTCTCTGCAACTTTAAGTATGCTAGTTTCTCCCTTTTCCAGTTCGGCTTTAAGGTTCGATAATTCAATTTGCTGGTGGAACTGAGAGGGGCAGGCAGCGTCTGTGGAATGAATTGGATTATTGGTCAGGTTATGTACAGGCGTCGGGATGTCATTTTACAGCTGTAACAAATGTTGATAAGGTTACATTTGAAATGCTATGTATTGTTCTAACTGTCATTAAACTGGAAAAGGAACAAAAAAGATTTACAATTATTGTCTGAAGAAGGGTCTCAACCTGAAACGTCACCCATTCCTTCTCTCCAGAGATATTGCCTGTAACGCTGAGTTACTCCAGCATTTTATGTCTATCTTTATAAGGATGTTACTGGGTCTGGAGGGTTTGAGTTGCAAGGAGAAGCTGGATAGGTTGGGTCTTTTGTTCCCTGGAGCATAGGAAGATGAGAGTTGGCCTTCTAAGGGCACACAAAGTCATGAGGAGCATGAATACGTTTTTTTTTTTTAAAATATTTTTATTAGAAGCAATGCATGTTGTCAATGATATAACAGTTTTTCAAATACACTTGTTTTAACTAGGTATGTTACAAAACTTACCTTGAGCAGCGCTGCAGTTCTGCCGCTCCCCGTGTGCGCGACTTTGGCGCCTTTCAGAGGGGGGCGGGCTGAAAGTGCCGTTTTTCAACAGACATGGAAAATCGATGAATGTCGGGCGATTTTGTTGCGGAAGAAAAATCGCTCCAACATTTCATGAATGAAGGTATTTTTAAATTACTCTAAATTATTTATTAACTAGAGTAATTTAAAAATCACCTTCAAAAGCCGTGAGCACCGACAACCGGAAGGATTTTGCGTAGGGGAGAAAAAAAGGTAGTTTATTTTTATATTAAAAGTTGGTTTTTCAGGAGGCTTTAATAATATTTTCATGTTGCGAAATGGGGTCCCAAAAAATGTATGAACAAACAGTATTTTTCCTCCTGACTTCACCGCTAACCGCAACGTTCCAATCCACCGCGTTCCACTAAAACCCACTCGCTAGTTGATTTAAATGGCCATTAATTTACAGGCATTAAACACTAAATTCCTTCCATTTGGCCCAGAAATTCATGAAAATTAGATTTCAAAATTATGTTATATTGTGGATTATTGTGTGAATGTTATTTGGACACTTAGGCAATTTAAAAAAAAGTTTATATTTTCTTAAGAAATGGATAGATGTTTAGATCTACTCATTGAATTTTGTAATTAGCTACAATTAGATAACTAACTAATTATATGCTTTAACTTCAGGTCATCCAAGTAAGATTGTTTCATATTTGTTTCAGAATGCTTCAACCTATAATAACTGAAAATTTCATTGAGTTCTCTTAATTTTTAAGAAAGTTATGGGCTTTTAACTGTTCCAGATCACAGCCTTTGAGTTAAGTCAATTGAAAGGCAAGATGCTAATTTCCGAGTATGAAAATGGCCATAACTTTCTTAATACTGAAGATATGAATGAATTAGGTGTCAAATTAAACTTCTTTGTATGCTTTATCTGATGGGATAAATTGCAGACTTGATTTTTAAAATCTGAAAACTTTGTAACATTGCTATTTTAACTTGTTTCAAAAGTAATACAAATATTACGGAATGATTTATATAAGCTTCTATTTTTTTTAGAAAGTAAAGAGGTGAAAGAATAGGTGTATAGTCAATGAAGATTGTGATTAAATAATATTGATTATGATTATATTTTTTAAAAATTAAAAAAAAAAAAAAATTTTAATTTTAAACAATAAAAATAATAAAATTAAAAAATAATACAAGCAAACAATTATTATATTAAAAAAAAATTGTATACATCTTAATAATGAATGGAACAATTTCACATAACAATATCTATAGAGACGTGTATACAAATCTCAGAATAGATCTTTTCATCTAATCCTACAACCGGGTACTTATTGAGTTACAATGCTGAGCTCAGCTACCCCTTCAAATAGTCAGTGAATGGAGACCATATTTGTTCAAAAAGTTCATATTTGTTCATTAGGACAAACCTGATTCTCTCCAAATGCAACGTCTCCAACATTTCCACTGTCCACATTTTAATTGTGGGGGATAATGTTCCCTTCCAGAATTTTAATATTATGTTTTTTCCAATTATCAAACAGTAATCAAGAACATTTCTTTGATTTACTGTTAATATTAGATTTGAATCTGAAACTCCTAATATTATTAGCTTTGGGTCAGGATCCAATTTAATTTTAAGAACTGTAGAAATGATTTTAAAAATTTCAGTCCAATAATTATTTAAGTTTTATACATGTTACAAAACTATGCGTTAAATTAGCTTCTGAATTCTGACATTTATCGCAAATAGATGAGTTAGGAAAAATTCTATTTAATTTCGTTTTTGAATAATGTAATCTATGTAATACTTTGAATTGGATCAAAGTATGTCTGGCATTTAACGAACAATGGTGTATACGTTGTAGACTTTCTTCCCAAGTGTCTTTTATTATAGATAAGCCTGTTTCATTTTCCCATATTTGTCGGTATGATTCTGTTGTTGGAATTTCCCTATCCAAAAGAGTATTATATATATATATATATATATATATATATATATATATATATATATATATATATATATATATATATATATATATATATATATATATATATATATATATATGCTATTAGTTTTTCTGTATTTGGGTGCTTGTTGAGCAATTCATCCTATAATCCTAGTTCTCTATTTTTATAATCTTGCATGTTTGACTTGATATAGTCTCTAATTTGTAAATACCTAAACAAGTTATTTGGGTGCAATCCATAGATATCTTGTAACTCTTGAAATGAGAGAAATTTCCCTTTCCTGTTCTATCCTTATAATTCCTAAATTTTTCCATTGTCTAAACCCCTTATCCAATATAGAGGGTTTAAATAAAGGATTATTCATAATTGGTAAGCAAAGCGACATATTATCCAAATGTAGAGTCTTAACTATTTGTTTTCAAATATGTCTATTGCTATAGATTATAGGATTTTCCGCATAAATTTTTTTTTGTACCTCCCTTGGAGCAAGGAGAATCGAGCTTGTATCGAAAGGTAAATAGTCTTCCTTTTCCATTTTTAGCCAAGCTGGTTCCTGATCCATATTTACCAACCAAAAATTCATATTCTTAATCTAAACTGCCCAGAAGTAATATAAAAAATTAGGCAATGCTAATCCTCCATTTATCTTAGATTTACATAAATGTTTTTTACTTATTCTGTGACTTCTATAATCCCAAATAAAGCTATTAACAATAGAATCAATTTTTAAAAATAAAGTTTTAGGGAGGTATAGAGGGATAGCTTGAAATAAATATAATAGTTGTGGTAAAAAAATCATTTTTATGGCATTTATTCTGCCGATCATCGATATTGGTAGTGTTTTCCAGTATAGAATATTATTTTTTAGTTTATTCAATAATTGGGGATAATTTGATTTGAATACCGAATTGTAAGATTTGGATACATTAATTCCTAGATATTTAATTTTGTCCGTAACTATTTTAAATGGAAATTTTTGTAGTATATTTGATTTTATTCCATGTATAGGCATAATTTCACTTTTATTCCAATTAATTCTATATCCTGAAAATGTACTAAATTCAGTTATAACATTAAGTAAATTAGGAATACTAATTTCTGGTTTTGTAATATATATTAAGACGTCATCTGCATATAAAGATATTTTATTCATTGTGGTATTGGTATTATATCCATATATTTATGGTTCTGATCTAATCCTTTCGGCTAATAATTCTATTGCAAGAGCAAATAATAAATGTGATAACGGACATCCTTGTCTACAACCCCTAAAGATATTAAATTTGGCTGATAACATTTGATTTGTTAATATTCTTGCTGTTGGGTTAGAATATAAAATTCTAACCCATTTACAAAATCTGTCCCCCAATTGAAATTTCTGCAGTATCTTAAATAAATAAGGCCATTCAACCTGATCGAATGCTTTTTCCGCATCAAGGGATATGACAGCTAATTCAATATCATTAATTATTTTTGAATATATGATATTGAATAGACATCTCAAATTATAAGTAGAGTAGCGTTTAGGGATAAAGCCTGTTTGATTATGATGTATTAATTTATTAATCACTAAACTTAACCTTTGAGATAAGATTTTAGTTAATATTTTTTGATCAGTATTTAGAAGAGCAATTGCTCTATATGATCCTGGGTCTTCCAGATCCTTATCTGCTTTAGGAATGAGTGTAATTGTGGACTCATTTAAAGTTTCTGGTAACTTTCCTTGTTCGTAGGCGTATTTATATATTGTTTGTAAACGTGGGGAAATCAAATCGTGAAACTTCTTATAAAATTCAACACCTAAACCGTCGGGGCCAGCAGCTTTTCCATTTTTCAATGATCTGATTGATTCCTCAATATCTTTTACTGATATTTCAGCGTCTAGCAAGTCTCTTCCTTCCTGATCCAAACTTTAATATGACATTCATGTAGGAATGTTTCCATTCCATCAGATTGACCCGTCAGTTTGGTTGAATAAAGTTTTTGATAGTAATGCAGGAATCTGTCATTAATATCTTTTGGTAAAGTTAGTATTTCTCCTTGTTCAGATCTGATTTTATGTATCATTTTTTCCTCATCTAATTTTCTAAGTTGGCATGCCAAAAGTTTTTGTGGTTTATCCCCGAATTCAAAGTATACTTGTTTAGTCGGAAAAGTTTAATAACATAATTTGAGTATATTTCATTTAGCTTATATTTTAATGTTGCAATTTTATTATATATCACCCTAGATGGGGATATAGCATTTTCAATATCTAATTGCTTTATTTCATTTTCCAACTTTTGTTGAATCTCTCGGTTTTCCTTATTAAGGTGTGCTTGCACGGATATTATAGCACCACGGATAAAGGCTTTAAATGTGTCCCAAAGAAGTGACGAAGAAATTCCAGGTTTATCATTAGTCTCAAAAAACAGTTTAATCTGTTTTACCAGATAATCATAACAAGCCTTATCATTTAATATTTGAGGGTTGAGTCTCCATTGAGAATATTTATTAGTTATACCCTTTAAATTAATCTTGAATGTTAATGGGGCATGATCCGAAATAATAATATTATGATATTTTGAATCATACATGAATGGAATTAACTTTGAATCTATTAAAAAATAATCTATCCTTGAATAGGTTCTGAATACCGGAGATTAAAATGAGTATTCCCGACCAGAGGGATTATCAGTTCTCCAGACATCCTTAACATTTGCGGTACTAATAAAATAATTTATGAGTTCGCTTGATTTAGATATAGCTTTTCTTTTAGTTGATGATCTATCTAGATAATTATCTAAAGTACAGTTTAAATCACCCCCGATTATTAGGTTATGTTGTAACTATAGGAATAGTATTAAATATTTTCTTAAAAAACAATGGATTATCAAAGTTGGGTCCATATATGTTCATAAGAACGACTTTCTTTGAATATAATTCACCCGTAACTATTATGTATCTATCATCAATATCTTCTATTGTTCAGCTATGTTTAAATGGAATGCCTTTATGAATAAGTATTGCAACCCCTCTAGACTTATGTGTAAATGTAGAATGAAACACTTTAACCATATAACAATTACAGCACGGAAACAGGCCTTCTCGGCCCTTCCAGTCCGTGCCGACCATTTATTTTCCCCTGGTCCCATCTACCTGCACTCAGACCATACCCCTCCATTCCCTACTCCTATATTCAATGCTCTGATTTATAAAGGCCAGCACACCAAAAGCTTTCTTTACCACCCTATCTACATGCGATTCCACCTTCAGGGGACTATGCACAGTTATTCCTAGATCCCTCTGTTCC
The DNA here is from genome assembly GCA_963514005.1 of Raja brachyura. The sequence continues at coordinate 65,994,846 of OY740791.1, forward strand.
ACAGCATTCCTCAATTCCCTACCATTTACCATGTACGTCCTATTTTGATTTGTCCTGCCAAGATGTAGCACCACACACTTATCAGCATTAAACTCCATCTGCCATCTTTCAGCCCACTCTTCCAAATGGCCCAAATCTCTCTGTAGACATTGAAAATCTACTTCATTATCCACAGCACCACCTATCTTAGTATCAACTGCATACTTACTTATCCAATTTTCCACCCCATCATCTAGATCATTGATGTACATGACAAACAACAGTGGACCCAACACAGATCCCTGAGGCACCCCACTGGTCACCGGCTTCCACCCTGACAAACAGCCATCCACCATTACTCTCTGGCATCCCCCATTGAGCCACTGTTGAATCCATCTTGCTACTCCGCCATTAACACCCAATGATTGAACCTTCTTAACCAACCTTCCATGGGAAACCTTGTCAAAGGCCTTACTGAAATCCATATAGACAACATCCACTGCTTTACCCTCATCAATTTCCCTAGTAACCTCTTAAAAAAATTCAAGAAGGATTATAAATCCATGTTGACTGTTCTTGATCAGACCCTGTTTATCCAGATGCTTATATATATTATCTCTAAGTATCCTTTACATTAATTTGCCCACCACTGACGTCAAACTAACAGATCTATAATTGCTAGGTTTATTCTTTGAACCCTTTTTAAACAATGGAACAATATGCGCAGTACGCCAATCCTCTGGCACTATTCCCGTTTCTAATGACATCTGAAATATTTCTGTCATAGCCCCTGCTATTTCTACACTAACTATCCTGTCAGGACCTGGAGACTTATCCACTTTTATATTTTTCAAAAGTGTCAGTACTTCCTTCTCTTTGAATCTCATAGTTTCCATAGCTACTCTACTTTTTACCCTTACCTCACAGAGTTCAATATCCTTCTCCTTGGTGAATACCGAAGAAAAGAAATTGTTCAATATCTCCCCCATCTCTTTTGGCTCTGCAGATAGCTGTCCATTATGGCTCTCTAATGGTCCAATTTTATCCCTCGTTATCCTTTTGCTATTAATATAGCTGTAGAAACCCTTTGGATTTACTTTCACCTTTCTTGCCAAAGCAACCTTATATCTTCTTTTAGCTTTTCTTATTTCTTTCTTAAGATTATTTTTACATTCTTTATACTCATCTAGCACCTCATTTACTCTATGCCTCCTATAATTATTGTAGATATCTCTCTTTTTTCGAACCGTGTCCACTTTCCTTTGAAAACCATGGCTCTTTCCGATTTTTACCATTTCCTTTCAACCGAACAGGGACATAAAGATTCTGTACTCTTACAATTTCCCCTTTAAATGTCCTCCATTTCTCTTCTACATCCTTCCCATAAAACAAAATGTCCCAATTCACTCCTTTTAAATCATTACTCATTCCCTCAAAGTTAGCCTTTCTCCAATCAAAAATCTCAACCCTAGGTCCAGTTCTGACTCCATAATTATATTGAAACTAATGGTATTGTGATCACTGGTCCCGAAGTGCTCACCAACGCATACTTCCGTCACCTGACCTGCCTCATTTCCTAACAGGAGGTCCAGCACTGCCCCTTCTCTGGTCGATACTTCTATGTATTGCTGCAAAAAACTATCCTGCGAACAAACTCCAAACCATCCAGCCCATTTACAGAATGTGTTTCCCAATCTATTTTTGGAAAATTGAAATCTGCCACAATCACTACCTTGTGCTTACTACTAATATCTGCTATCTCCTTACAAATTAGCTCTTCCAATTCTCGCTCCCCATTTGGCGGTCTATAATACACCCCTAAAAGTGTTGCTACACCATTCCCACTTCTCAGTTCCACCCAAATAGCCTCCCTAGATGAGCCCTCTAATCTATCCTGCCAAAGCACATTCTCTGACAAGCAATGCAACCCCTCCACCTCTAGAAACCCACCATCCCTTATTCTCTGTTTATTATCTTTTTCCTCTTTCTCGCCTACATTTTGGGTCCGAGTGCTTCCCTTCTCTGCCTCTTGCCCCTCACCCCGTCCCCTAGCCCCCACTACCCGAGACCCTCCCCCCAGCCTTTCTAGTTTAAAGCCTCCTTTGCAAATCTCCCTGCCAGGATATTGGTTCCCCTCGGGTTCAAGTGCAACCCGTCCTTTTTATACAGATCATGCCTTCCCCAAAAGAGGTCCCAGCGATCAAGAAACTTGAATCCCTGCCCACTGCACCAGTCCCTCAGCCACGCATTTATCCTCCACCTCATTCCATTTCTACTCTCACTGTCACGTGGCACAGGCAGTAATCCTGAAATTGTTACTCTTTTGGTCCTTCTCCTTAACTTTCCCCCCAACTCCCTAAATTCTCCTTTCAGGACCTCTTCTCTTTTTCTGCCTATGTCATTGGTACCAATGTGTACCACAACATCAGGCTCCTCTCCCTCCTTTTCAGAATCTTTTCGACACGTTCCGACACATCCGAGACCCTGGCACCACGGAGGCAAACTACCATCCGGGTCTCCCGACTGCGTCCACAGAATCGCCAATCTGGCCCCCTAACTATGGAGTCCCCTATTACAATTGCCCTCCTCTTTTTGCTACCCTTCTGAGCATCAGGGTCATTCTCTGTGCCGGAGGCCCGGCTGCTGTTGCTGCCCCCAGGTAGGCTGTCCACTCCAATCGAACTCAAACATGAGTACCTATTTTCCAGGTGTACAGCCACCGGGGTACTCTCTAGTCCCTGCCTCTGCCCCTTGCACTTCCTAACAGTGACCCACGTGTCTGCCTCCCGTGGTCTGGGAGTGACCACCTCCCTGTAACTCCTGTCTATGATCTCCTCATTCTCCCTGACCAGACGGAGGTCCTCGAGCTGTTGCTCCAGGTTCCTAACACAGTCCTTTAGGAGCCCCATCTCGAAACATCTGGCGCAGATGTGGACGTCTGGAGGGCTATCAGCTTCCCTGACCTCCCACATCTGACATCCACAACAGTACACTGCCTTGGCCTTCATACTCCCCCCTTACACAGGATACAATCTCAACACAATACAAAGTACACAACAAGCTGCTGGAATCTGACTGCCAATCAGCTGCTTACCCTAGTCTACTTCCCACCAATCAGCGGCTTCCTCAAAAAAAACCACTTCTCCGAATGGAATGTAATGGATTTCGGCAAGCAAGCCGCGTGCTGGATTTTTAAGCTTACCGGTCGGGTGTTGCTCCTCCCCCACCTCCTCTTCCAACGGCTCCATAAGAAATCCATTTTGCTGTTAGTCTATGTTGCGCATCCTTTTTAAGGTGCGTCTCGTGAAGAAAAATATGTCTGTTTTAATTCTATTTAACTGAGCCAAAACCTTACCTCTTTTAATTGGTTCGTTAATTCCCTTTACGTTCCAACTGCAGAAGGTGATTCCATCGCCCCCAGTTTTCATATTAATGTCTTGCATTTTGTTATTAAGGTGGATTATAATGGAGTAGATATCTCAGCATATCCATCCCAATCTCATATCCATGTTTCAGATCGATGAGTTTTAATACTAGTAACTTTATCTTACATACATATCTCTTCAAACCAACTGTATAATACCAATCATAACTAAAATAATATAGTACATTATATAAAATATAAGAAACAAAATAAAAATAAAAATAAAAATATTAGTGGTGTTAGTGATGTGGAGAAAAAAAAGGGTGACTACAACTAAATTTAGTGTAGTTAGTGTAAGCCACACTAGCGTGGCTGTTAATCTACTGACTTCCGTTATTTCAAAAAAAAGATGTTTATAGTTCCAGTATATATGCCTTAAGGGCTATATATATAGGGGTGGGGCGTTAAATTTAAATGCTTATTAATGCTTGATAATTTTGATTACTACTGTTGATTTTAACTATTTTAAGGGGAGTGACATGCGATTTTAAGTGATAGCTAATACTAAGCTATTTCTATTATATGTTAGTTTTTTATTAATAATCCATAAACCATCCTTAACCAGTGATTTAAAAGTCCGTTATTCTTCCTCCTTCTCTCTGGATAATCAGTGCCATCAGGTAAATGTTAAGTATAGTTCGAGTTCACTATTCTTCATCCGCATCTTCTTCTTCCACTGCTTCTTCCTCTTCCAGCTTCTTCTCGATATTACGAGCAAATTCAAGTGCTTATGTATGCATGATGAAGTGATGCTCTTTGTTATCATAGCTTACTCTTAGTGTAGCAGGATACATCAGGCTATATCTCAGACCCCTTATATTCTTTAAGGATGCTTCTTGTTTAAGTAAATAAAGCTCTTCTCTTGGCCACTTCTGCAGGGTAATCTCTAAATATGCTGATCTTATCTCCATCATAGTTAAGATTTTTCTTACGAATTATTATCTTCATCATATCTTACAAGACGTGATCATAAACCACTTTCACAATCAGTTGTCTTGGGGGTGAGCCCTTCTTTGGGAGTCGTCTCAGTGCCCTGTGCGCTCGACCAAGCAGGGGCTCTTGATCCAAATTCAAAACACTTTTTAGAAGTTTTGCAGCAAATTCTCGAGGATCTTGATCTCCCTCTCTGCCTTCACGCATTCCAACAATACGCAAGTTCTGGCGCCGTTGACGTCCCTCCAAGTCAATACATTTCTCAGTTATTTTGTTTAATAATTCTGATAAACGTTTGTTCTCGGAGAGAAGTTTCTCATTCGCCTTAGCACTTGAGTCAGCAATACTAGTTAGTTCCTTTATTGCCTCATGTTGTTGATCAAGTGACCTTAAACTAGGTTCCAGCTTGAAATCAACCACCGACTCCATCCCACCGACTTTAAGATTTATGTCATCCATCTGCTGTTGCAGAGCAGCATCCGCCCTTGATTTCCAGTCATCAATCATAGTCTTTACTGTGATTATAACTTCTTTTTTAATTCATCTTTTACTTGTTCTTTAAACAGTTGCATATCTGCTCTAGGGATCTTTAAATCTTCCTTATACTCCTTTTTCATTTTTTTCAGCTCACCTATAATTGTAGTTTTAAGATCTTCCATCTCGGATTTCCTCCTTGAGATGTCTTCCTGGGAGGCAGTCAAAATTGAGCCTGAGGCTCCAATCGGGCCTACTTTTTTCTGTGCAGTTTCTTTTCTTTCGGGGGGGGGGTACATTGAATCGACATACCGTCGGTAAAGTCGCGCGCCTGATGACGTCACGCACCTTTATAAAGCTGCCGGTGCCATTCTCACCCGTTCTCCTCTGGTGAGTGACTTTAAATTGCCCCGTTTTTCCCCGTTTTTTAATCAATTTTTGTGGAGCTGGTTGGCGCGGGTTCCACTTACTCCATAGCGCCACCGGAAGTGTGGAGCATGAATAAGTTGAATAGCAACTGTTTCCCCCCCAGTTTTTTAGGCGATGGGAGCCTAAAACTAGAGGCCACAGGTTTAAGATGAGAGGAGGAAGATTTAATAGACACCTGAGGGTGGTGCGAATATGGAATGAGCTGCCAGAGGTAACAGTCAAGTTCGAGTTCAAGTTCACATTTATTGGCCCCTGCACCAATTAAGGTACAGTGATATTTGAGTTACCATACAAGTAGAAAGAGCACACTACACGATAGAGTTTAACATGAACATCCATCACAGTGGAATCACCATTCCTCACAGTGATGGAAGGTGATAAAGTTCAGTCAATGTTCCCTCATGAGACATACCGAGAAACATTAAGACATACATTTAGACGCACTAAAAATAACAAAAACATCAAAAGGACAGATGGGCTGCTGGCGAGGCTGCCGCTCGCGGAGCCACCCAAAGTCAATGTCAATTTTGTTCGTCACATGCACACGAAGGTGCAGTGAAATGATGTTACCAGCAGCGATACACTTAAAAAAAGAACACCCAATACACAATAGAATTTAACACAAACATCCACACACCATTCTTCACTGTGGTGGAAGGCAACACAGCTCAGTTAGTCCTCCTCCTTTGTTCATCCGTGTTCTGGGCCATAAACCCTCCGTAGTCGCCGCTGTGGACGACCCGATGTACAGACCCTCTCGTCGGGATGATCCAAATTCCAACTTTCGGATGGTCAAACCACGGAGGCTTGGAGTGCCTGAACCGGCACTTTCCTACCGGAGACCGCGGCTTCAGGATGTTGTATGCCGAGGCCGGCGGTCGGAGCTCTTCTCCGGCAACCCCTGGCAAGTGATCACAGGCTCCGGATGGTAAGTTCACGCCACGCCCGCAGCTAGAAGCTCCGCAGACCACAGCCCCATGATGCCAAAGTCAGCAGGCCAGCGATCGGACCACTCCTCTCTGGTGAGCCCCGGCAAGGGTTCGCCCGCTCCGCGATGGAAAAGTCCACGCTGTGCCCGCTGCTGAAGATCCGGGCCCGTCTCCAGGATAGGCCGCTCCAATCCAAGCTGTTAGGGCGCGAGGGAGGCAACATGGAAAAAGTCGCCTCTACGTCAACTTCGCCCAATGGGGTGGCGTACAACGTCAATATTTGTAAGACTCTTGGACAGATACATGTATAGGAAAAGTTTGGAGGGATATTGGCCTGGTGCAGGGAAGAGGGACTAGCTCGATTAGGCAACTTGTTTGGCATGGATACGTTGGGCTGAAGGGCATGTTTCCTTGCTGTGTGATCCTATAACCTGTGTGTTCAGCAGCTGACAGAGCAGCTCTCCAGAGGGTGATAAAAACTGCCCAGGGTATCATTGGACTCCCCCTGCCCCTTCTGGAGGACATTTGCCACTCCAGATGCTGCAGCAGGGCCAGTAATATCGTGAAAGACATTATACATCCTTGTCACCACCTTTTCACACTGCTGCCCTCAGGAAAAAGGTACAGATCGTTAAAGTCACGCACTGCCAGACTCAAGAACAGCAAGGGTACACAAACGGCTGGAGAAACTCAGCGGGTGCAGCAGCAACAGCAAGAACAGCAAGAACAGCAATCTTGGAACTGAACTCTGTCTCGGGAGCGGGTTATGGGGAAGGGGGGGGGGGGGGAGGGAGACAGTGTTAATTTATGTAAATGTGAATCTATGGGTGGGTTTGGGGAGGGAGGGAGAGTAAAAAGTATGAGTATGTGAATGTTTGAAGTTCTTTTAAATGGAGAGACACAGTAATCTCGTTGTATGTGACACATGTAATGACAATAAAGCATTCTAATCTAATCTAATCTATAACATATACAATGCTTTGAATCGGGACCCTTCTTCAGATTGGTGGAGTGGCGGGGAGAAAGCTGGTAGAAATAGATGAGGGAAAGGGGTGGGGCAACAGCTGGTATGTGATGGGTGGATTGAGATACGGAGAGATTAATCGGCAAATGAGTCAGATGGTGATAGAGAAGGGTGCAGATAATGACCAAGACCTTAAGCTTCTTCTGGCATGTTGAATTGTTCCAGGCCACTGCCGACCAATCCCACATTGATGGAAAACTTAATAAGAGCAATAAGATGAATAAAATGTTGCAAATTTCGTCTGCTCAAAATGTATCCTTTATTGTCATTCAAACTTTTCAGTCTGAACTAAATTTCGTGCCTTGCAGCCATAACATAGAATAAAATAACAGAACACACAATGAACACAGATTTAACATCCACCACAGTGAGTCTACCAGGCACCTCCTCACTGTGATGGAAGGCAAAAGTCTAAAAGTCCTCATCTCTTCCTTCCTTGTTCTCCATCTGCGCTGAGGTGATTCAGGCTTCCGATGTTGGGCCCCCCCCCCCCCCCCGCCGGGTGATGGTAAGTCCCGCGGCTGAATCTGAGCTCCGCGAACGGACCGGTTCAAATTCCGCGGCCCGGGGCTGACGAAGCTGCCATACTCCAGTCCAGCGGACGAAGCTGTTGTTGTGGGAGTTCCGGAGAACTGGTCACCAACCTGGGACCTGCGAGCTCCCGGCGTTGTCGTCCACTGGGCCCACGGCCAAGCCTCCGAGGCTCCGAAGTCGGGTTGCTTCCACCGCAGCGCCACCACAGCCCCGAAGTCGGCCAGCCCACGTGTTGGTAAGTCCTGGCTCTGCCTCCGGAGGCTCGAGGTCGGTCCCAGTTGGAGGCCGCCAGCTTTGCCATTAGGCCTCAGCGCAGACGGAGACGGAGACGGGGGATACGACAAGAAAAAGTTGCATCCTCCCCCCCGAAGGAAGAGACCAAAAACAATTTTCTCCCACCCCCCACACATACCCAACTAAAATAAACTGAAATAAACTCCACTGCGATATCTCCTCAAGGTATGTCAACTTTGAAGATGTCCTCCGCCACTCCCTGACAGGAATGCTGCAACATCCTCTCTTGCTGCTCCTTACACTTCCTAATCTCCGTGTCTCCCTCTCCCCTGACGCTCAGTCTGAAGAAGGGACTCGACCCGAAACGTCACCCCTTCCTTCCATCTAGAGATGCTGCCTGTCCCGCTGAGTTACTCCGGCATTTTGTGTCTATCTGCGGTGTAAAGCAGCATCTGCAGTTCCTTCCTGCACAGTTTAAGTCGCATTGGTTCAGGAAGGAGTATTGGTGATGACAAAGCGAGTGCCTGATTTTCAGCGTAGGATCTTTGCGCTTACATGAGATTGCAAATATAGTCTATAGTTTAAAGTTGTGCTGAAGGCCAACATACTCCAGACGTTACTACACTCTCTTGGCATTGAATTGCACTGTCATTCCAGGTTGACACTGAAAGACAAATGATGATGAGTTAAGACAGGTGGAAGATTAGTTTTGTCAGTTATCCCAGTCCACGGGTGATTTGTACAGACCTCATGTTAGTGAATAAAGCATGATCTAGTAAGCTCTCATACACTGTCTGATACTTATATTCATCAACTTGAGAAGTGTTATATCACAGCTGGCAAATGCGATTTCTCCCATTTTAATTTGTTGCCAGAATGTATTTACATCACCAAAAAGGGTTTTCCCAGTACAACATTTCCTAGCGCTAGCATTTATTTCGAGACGACTAGAATACAAAAACGGGGATGTAATGCTGAGGCTCTGTAAGGTGCTGGTCAGACCATATTTGGAGTACTGTGAGCAATTTTGGGCCCCATATCTGAGGAAGGATGTGCTGGCGTTGGAGAGGGTCCAGAGGAGGTTTACGACAAAGATCCTATAGCGGAGCAAGATAGGCCACTCCTGCGGAATGCAATGGGCTGACGTGTAGTACGCAACGTGGCCATTTTTTTCGTCCATTTCAGTAACCGGAACCTACCCGACCCGACTCGCAGTGTAATCAACGTTGCGGGGGAACAGTTTGTGTGTGTGTGTGATACAGGGTTAGATTCATAATTCTGGTAGTTCATAATTCTGGTAATTCTTGTTAAAAAATAAAATTTGACTCTGGTAATTTTCTTTTTTAATGTTTACTTGGGTTAACGAGAATGCTCCCAGGAATGAAAAATTTACAATAAAACAAAACCACCACCATAATACAAGACGACAAATATACTAAATAAATTACTATACAACTATGTTAGAATCCTTGTCACGGATGCATTCAAACCCCCCGCGGTGCCCAGTGATCCCGGTAGTCCCTCTCTAACACCACCCGGGCGCGGACGTAACCCCGGAAAAGGGGCAGGCGGCTGGCTCGGGCAGAGCCCTCTTCCGCCTAACTTGCGGAGTGAAAGAAAAAAATCAGACTCGTGGTTGTCTACGAGATTCCAAGTTTATGTTCACGAGTTTAAACGAGTTCCCACGTGTATGTCTAAGTTTGCCGTTTACTTCTCATTTCTGCGATGTACCATGTTCATTTCCCAAGTTACTCTTGAGCCAACAACGACGGGAGTGTGGATAAAACTTCACATGGTAAAAATGTGGTCATGCAGTTTTTTTTTCACTATAAAAAGACCCAGCCTGAAGAACGATCTCGACCCGAAACATCACCTATTTATTTTCTCCAGAGATGCTGCCTGACCAGCTGAGTTACTCCATCATTTTGTGTCTCTCTTTGGGTTTAAACTAGTGGCTGCAATTCCTTCCTTCAAACTTTTAGAGCGGTTTGTTTCAAGAAACAATCCTTCCAAAATTGCATTCAAAAGTCCATTTGAACTGCATTTGTTTAAGGTCTGGCATCAATCATAGGCTGTTTTGTGTCGGGAGGAACTGCAGATACTGGTTTACACCGAAGATAGACAGAAAATGTTGGAGTAACTCAGCGGGACAGGCCGCATCTCTGGAGAGAAGAAATGGGTGACGTTTCTGGTCGAGTCCCTTCTTCAGACTGAAAAAAACATTACGACCCTTCTTTCCACAGATGCTGCTGGCTTGGCCGAGTTACTCCAGCCTTTTGTGTCTAGTAAGGTTGTTTTATTCCCATCAAAACGTCGGTAAAACATTTTTTTTTTCTTTTTAGTTTAATTTATATTTTTTTGGAAGCAGTGCACAAAAGTATAAACCGCGGCATATGACATAATACACTTATTGTACAGCTTCCATTTTAATTTTAACAAAGATGAAATAGAAAAAGAGAAAGATCAAGAAATAAAGAAAGTGACAAAGAAAGTGAATGTGTAAGAATAGAACCCCTAAACTACTAAATGAGTGTAGGCAAAGAGTGAGTAAGCAAAACCTTAAAACAAATAAAAAGACAAAAATGAAAAAAAAAAGGTGTTGATATACCTGCTTCATTTTTCACCACACCCATCACCCAGTCCTTAAATCGGTTTAATTCCACAGTTGTGTTGCACCATACTATCCTTGTAATGAATCAATGAAAGGAGACCATATCTTTGAAAATTGCTCCGATTCTCCTGCTAAGACAAGTCTCATATCTTCATGATTTAGCATCTCAGACATGTTTGTAACCCACGTCTTAAGAGTTGGGGGAGATGTATTTTATCCAAAATTTAAGTATGTTTTTTCGCCATTATCAGGCCATAATTAAGGAAACGTCTTTGAAACGTTGGTAAGCTTCTAACAAAAAGATTAGGTAAATTGAACATAAACGTTATTTTTTTCCCCCAACAGCGAGGTCCGTAGACCAGAGGGATAGCAGTGTGTGTCTCCCTACTCGCCCAGTATGTCCATCAAAGCAATGATATAGTGAGAGAGAGCACGGGTTAAAGCTAACTTGGATGACTTGCAGCCTGGTTGAACTTTGAGGTAGTGGGCAGTGTTAGGCGCTTCCCCCCCCCCCCGCCCGGTAAATGCTATGTACTTAACTTTCTGTTTCTCTCCTGAGTGCAGGCCCCGTGGCTGGGAGTCAGGAATCAAGGGGTTAAGAAATCCTATACCTGATTGGCCAAGCTATGTCAGGTGACCGGTGACTCATCGTAGCTTAAATAGCAGAAGCTCCCAGAATTCTCTCTCTTCGTCGCTGATCTCTGACAAGTGAAGAGGCTGCCGGTCTGAGCTGCAGGAGGCCTGGCCACATGGCATAGCACTTTGTATATTGTCGCCTATATTTGTAAATTAATGTTGTATTGGGAAGGATAAGGGATAACCTGAGGGTTTTCGGGTATTTTGTTGCAGGGTTATGTCTATTTAGGCAGGATTAGAGTCTCCAGTCCGACGGCCCATTGCGAGGCTGGCTGGAGCACTGTTATATTTATTTGTTAGCCGATTCTGGTCCCTGACCGTGTTGTTTAAATCAGGTTCGGGTTTTGCCTTCGTTTAACGAAATTAAAGACTGTTTTTTTTCTTAAACTTGAACCTGGTTTTTGATTTGTTACGCGACTCTGAGGAACCTGCCTTCGGGAGTCGTAACAGGCAGAAACTGATTCTACAGCTGATGATGAAGTGGGAGATACACTATATTGATCCTGAAGAGGGAGCGAGCTCTGTGATTATAATTGACGCACAGATGGGAGAGATATCCTCTCTCGACAGGGGACCTGAAGGCATTTCACCAACAAACTCCGAGGTTAATGCAGATACAATGAACTGTTCTATCTTCTACGTTAACGGTCCCGACCCAAAACGTCATCCGTCTATCTATGTTCTGCGGAGATGCTGCTGCCTGACCTGCTAAGTTACTCCAATTCTTAAGTAAAGCAGCATCTACATTTCCTAAGCCACAAGATGCTGGTGTAACTCAGCGGGTTGGGCAGCAGTAACTCTGGAGAAAGTGGGAAGGTGACGTTTTGGGTCAAACAGTCCTGAGTAGGCCCTTCTGAAGAAGGGTCTCGGCCCGAAACGTCATCTACCCATGCTTTCTAGAAATGCTGCCTGACCCGCTGAGTTACTCCAGCATTTTGGTGAGTTACGAGCCATGATATCAGTGAAAGGTTCTTGTCATTCAGGGCTCACCCACTTTGTAATGCAATCTTTGGTCGAATATAGAACATAGTCTATAAATATTATTCATAGAAGCCGAGTAATAGTTCCATGCTGAAATAAAATTGAAAGCCAAGCTCACCAATTCCCTCTCAATAATCAATATTCCCTTTATCCTGTACCCGTACACTCTGGACAGCTCGATTGTAATCATATGTAGTATTTCCGTTGACTGGATAGCACGCAACAAAAAGCTTTTCACTGTACACTAACTAAACTAAAATAACCAAAAGATAGGCGCAAAGTGCTGGAGTAATTCAGCAGGTCAGGCAGCATCTCTGGAGAAAAGCAATAGGTGTTGTCTCAGGTCGAGGCACCTTCATCAGACCCAAAACCATCACCTGTTCCTTTTGCCTTCCCTCCTTAGATGCTGCTGCACCCGCTGAGTTTCTCCAGCTTTTTGTGTAACCCTCGATTCTCCAGCATCTGCAGTTCCTTCTTTAATACAAGATGTATGGTTTAGTTTAGTTTTTTGTCACGGAATCAAGGGATATGTGGAGAAGGCAGGCACAGGTTACTGATTGGGGATGATCAGCCATGATCACAATGAATGGTGGTGCTGGCTCGAAGGGCCAAATGGCCTCCTCCTGCACCTATTTTCTATGTTTCTATATACATTAACTCTCGCAATGCACAAGCAGCACAAGAAATAACAGCAGACACCATTGTATGCAGATGCCGAGAAGTGTGTTCAGCTCTGGCTGAATAACGTCTAATTTTGTGTGTGGACTCGATAAGAAGGCCGTGTTACATTTGCATTGACTGACCTGGAGATCACTAAGTAAAGCTCAAAATTTGCGCATAAACAATTCAGGATTGAGAAATTACCGCACACTCAGTTTTCGTTTGCAATTTTAATTTAGTTTAGTGATACTAAAACAGTATTGTGGGCTACCCTTAAAACCACGAAAGGGCAAGAATTTCACACAGTGTAAGTTTCACACAGCACTATATTGGGGGTTTCCCCCCCAGTGTGATCAGTGTTTCAGCATGGCTGCCTGATAGGAAAGTACTTACACGTGCAGCTTTGTAACAACAGGTGTGAAGTTTGCAGCCAACACTTAATGGGGTGCTCTTACACATGCATTCATTAGTCTTGCCGCTGCAGGAGAATGTGGTAACTGTATCTGGGCAACTGTTTCTTGATATCATGTGGAGTGAATGAAAAATTGCTGGGGGACATACAAGAAGACAAGAAAATAGAAGCAGGAGCAGGCCAACAGGCCTTTCACCAATGAAAAGATCATTTAATCTGCCGTCTGAAGAAGGGTCTCGACCCGAAATGTCGCCTATCTCCTTCGCTCCTTAGATGCTGCTGCACCCGCTGAGTTTCTCCAGCATTTTGTGTAACCCCCCATTTAATATGCTGATCTATTCTGGCAACCTGTTTTCTGCCATTTCTCATTGATAGAGAGTTATACAACATGGAAACAGGCCATTCAGCCCAACTTGTTCATACTGACCAACATGTCCCATCTACCTGCCTGTACTTGGCCCGCATCCCTCTAAACCTGTCCTATCCATGTACCTGTCTTAAACGTTGCGATAGTACCTGCCTCAACTACCTCCTCGTGTTAAGGTTCATTTCTTAAAGCGGACAACTCACAATATGTTAGGTAAACGAACACAAGCTTTACCAATCATCAGCCGGCAAGAGTGTCATGGATACAGAGTCAAGTATGCAACAGGCACTTAACTCTCCTGAGCTAACACTCTAATGAACGAAGACATACGGCATATTTTATAGTATTTTGGAAATGTAGTCACATGTTTATACAGTTGCAGCAATGACGTCTAAAGCCCCTGTCCCACTTTCCCGGCAGTTCGTTGATAGTAGCAGCCTTTGACAGGTCTTGTCTGAGACCGTCACTGGTGAAAACATGTCGGACATCAGGGCCGGATTTAGATGAAGAGAGGCCCTAAGCTGTTCTACTTGTGAGGCCCCTCCCAATCCCCCACCCCCACGATTAGAGGAAGACGTCCACCAGATTGACACCGATTTGCAGCCGAGCGTGGCCAATGAGATAAGGGTTTGGAAAGATGCGCTTTTTATTTATTTATAAAGTTTCGAGTTCCTTAAGTCACTTACATCGGACAGGGCCGGATTTACGTACAGTGGCTTGCAAAAATTGTCATACCCCTTGAACTTTTCCACATTTTGTTACGTTACAACCACAAACGTAAATGTATTTTATTGGGATTTTATGTGATCGACCAACACAAAGTGGCGCATAATTGTGAAGTGGGAGGAAAATGATACTTGGTTTCAAATTTTATTACGAATAAAAAACTGAAAAGTGTGGCGTGCTCATGTAGTAGCAGGTGCAGGCTCATCCTTGAAGCCTTGACACCGTACAGTAGACCCCGTGCGGGAGTTATGGGAGGAGTAGTCTGCAAGATTGACACTATGCTGCGAACGGTGAACGAAGGGCACAGAATCAGTGTGGGGAGACGTTATATCAGAAATCCGACAGGCATGCTCTGCTTGATCAAGGGTTAGGTCAGTATTATGTAGAAGTTCACCCCATAACTTGCTATCAAGCATACCTCCAACAAGTTTGTCATGGATGAGCTCATCTCGTAAATCACGAAATCGACAGTGTGCAGCCATATGCTTCAGGTCACTGATAAAACATTCAATCGGTTCACTGACCTGCTGTAAACAAGCATAAAACTTGGTCCTTTCAATAATGTAGTTTGACCCGAAACGTCATCCATTCCTTCTCTCCAGAGATGCTGCCTGTCCTGCTGAGTTACTCCAGCTTTTTGTGTCTATCTTGCCATTTACTCTAAGAGGGACATGCATATCCTGGACTCTTGTCAGCACACTTTTAAAAACATTCCACTTTCCTGACATACCTTTTCCTTCATTCAACCTACTCCAATCAATTTGAGAAAGTTCATGTCTCATACCCTCAAAGTTGGCCTTGCCCCAACTTAGCATTTTAGACAAGGGAGGTGCCGTGGTAGTCTGGCGCGTCGATCTCTACAAAGCAGAGGCCACGCGCCAACTCTCGGACACCTCCTCCTACTTACCCCTGGACCATGACCCCACTGACGAGCACCAGGCCACCATCTCGAGCACCATAACCGGCTTCATTAACTCCGGCTCCCTACCCCCCCGAGCCTCCAACCTCATCGTTTCCCAGCCCCGCACAGCCCGATTTTACCTTCTCCCCAAAATCCACAAACCCGACTGCCCCGGCAGACCCATTGTCTCTGCCTGTTCGTGCCCCACCGAACACATTTCCACATACCTTGACTCCATCCTATCCCCCTTTGTTAAATCCCTCCCCACCTATGTTCAAGACACCTCAGACACTCTCCGTCGGCTCCGCACATTCCGTTGTCCAGGCCCCCATCCTCTCATCTTCACCATGGACGTCCAGTCACTATACACCTGCATCCCCCACCAGGATGGTCTCAAAGCCCTCCGGTACTTCCTCGACCAGAGGAGCAACCCATACCCATCCACTGACACCCTCCTCCGCCTAGCGGAGTTGGTCCTTACCCTAAACAACTTCTCTTTTGACTCCTCCCATTTCCTCCAAACACAAGGCGTAGCTATGGGCACACGCATGGGCCCTAGCTACGCCTGCTTCTTTGTCGGGTACGTCGAACAATCTTTGTTCTCGACGTACCAGGGCCCCACCCCCGACCTTTACCTCCGTTACATTGACGACTGCTTTGGTGTCACCTCCTGCACCCACGCAGAACTGACTGACTTTATCCATTTCACCACCAACTTCCATCCGGCACTCAAATATACTTGGACCATTTCCGACATTTCCCTACCATTCCTTGACCTCACCATCTCTATTGCAGGTGACACACTCCTGACTGACATCCACTACAAACCAACTGACTCCCACAGCTACCTGGACTACTCTTCCTCCCACCCTGCTTCCTGTAAGGACTCCATCCCCTATTCCCAATTCCTCCGACTACGCCGCATCTGCTCCCAGGATGACGTGTTCCACACCAGAACAAAAAAAAAGTCATCGCAAATGTCCTCGTTCTTCAGAGAACGGGGTTTCCCCTCCCCCACTATCGATGAGGCTCGCACCAGGGTCTCCTCCATACCCCGCAACACTGCCCTCTCTCCCCATTCCCCCACTCACAACAAGGGCCGAGTCCCCCTAGTCCTCACCTTTCACCCCACCAGCCAGCGCATACAACAGATAGTCCTCCGCCAGTTTCGCCACCTCCAACGTGACCCCTCCACTCGCCACATCTTCCCATCTCCCCCCCATCTGCCTTCCGCAAAGACCGCTCCCTCCGCAACTCCCTCGTCAATTCTTCCCTTCCCTCCTGCTCCACTCCTTCCCCGGGCACTTTCCCTTGCAACCGCAAGAGATGCTACACTTGTTCCTTCACCTCCCCCATCCACTCCTTTCAGGGACCCAAGCAGTCATTCCAAGTCCGACAGAGGTTCACCTGCACCTCCTCCAACCTCGTCTACTGCATCCGTTGCTCCAGATGCCAGCTAATCTACATCGGTGAGACCAAGCGGAGGCTAGGCGATCGTTTCGCCGAACACCTCCGCTCGGTCCGCAATAACCAACCCGACCTCCCGGTGGCTCAGCACTTCAACTCCCCCTCCCACTCCGTATCCGACCTCTCGGTCCTGGGCCTCCTCCATGGCCAGAGTGAACAACACCGCAAGTTTGAGGAACAACATCTCATATTCCGCTTGGGGAGTCTGCATCCTCTGGGCTTAAACATTGAATTTTCTCAATTCTGTTAACCCAGACTGCTCCTTTCCCCCCACCCCCCCACCTCTCCCTCAGCCCTCGGGCCCTGACATTCCTTCTCCATCTCCCCCCCCCCCCCCCCCCCAAGTCGCACTAGCTTCTCATTTTCACACCAGAAACAGCTTACAATGGCCTGCTTTCCTTATCTCCAATACTTTTTTGCATATCTTTCACTCATTGTTCTTGCTTTATCTCTCCATATCACTGTTTATATCTCTCGTTTCCCTGATCCCTGACCAGTCTGAAGAAGGGTCTCGACCCGAAACGTCGCCTATCTCCTTCACTCCTTAGATGCTGCTGCACCCGCTGAGTTTCTCCAGCTTTTTGTGTAACCCTTAGCATTTTAACTCATGGGCCTGCTCTGTCCCTGTCCAGAACTATCTTCAACCTAATAGAATAGTGGTCACTGGTCCTAAAAGGCTCATCGACAAACACTTCATCCACTTTCCCCTTCCAATTTCCCAAAACTAGATCAAGTGTTGCCCTCTCCCTCTACATTTTGTTGGAGAAAACCTCTCCTGAACACATTTGACAAATTCCACCCCGTCTAACCCTTTTGCACTATGACATTCCCAGTCAATGTTGGAAAAATTAAAATCCCCTACTATGACAACCTTATTTGTCCTGCAGCTGTCTGCAATCTTCTGGCACATTTCCTCTTCCAATTCCCGTTGACTATTTGGGGGCCCGTAGTGCACCACCCAATATGTGCATCATCGCTTTCTTGTTCCTTAGCTCCACCCATATAACCTCACTTGACAAACAGTCAGTAATGTCACCTCTGACCACTGCCGTGACATCCTCCTTAAGCAACATCCCCTCCTCTCTTACCCTCCACCTCTTTCCTGAAGTTTTAAACTACCAGCCCCTTATCTTGTAGCTATGTGCTCTTGTTCGAGGCCCTCCCACCAGTGAAAACATCTCAACACCTTCGGGTCTTACATGTTTGAATAGGACACCCCTCATTCTTACCTCCGATGTATTCGAGCCTAAACTATTTATTCTCTCTTGGTCGGACAACCCCACAAACTAGCCTGGTGAATCTCCCTAGCACTGTCTCCAATACTACTATACCTTTTTGGAGATAAGAGGACCAAAATTGTGCACAGTATTCCAGGTGTAGCCTCACCAAAAACCTGTACAACGTATAACAAAGCCGCCCTATGCTTAAACTCTAACCCATTTGCAATGAAGGCCAAAATGTTTTTTTGCCTTCTCCACGACTTGTTGGATCTGCCTTCTAAACTCATGCAGTCGAACTTCTGAATTTCACTCGTTTACGCTTTCTCCTTTTGAATAATAATTTGCCTTTCGATTCCTCTTATCAAAGTCCATGACCACAAATTCTCCCACTTGAAACTTAATTTGCCTGTTTTTTTTACCTGATCACTCAACCTATGTTGAGTGATCAGGGGACTGTGTGGAGAGGGTGGCGGATTTCCGCTTCCTGGGAATCCATATTGAGGAGGACCTGATGTGGAGCGTGAACACCTCTGTGCTGCTGAAAAAGGTCCAGCAGGGACTGCACTTCCTGAGGGTGCTCAGGAAGAATAACATCACACAGAGACTGCTGCTGTCCTTTTATCGGTGCTCCATTGAGAGCATCCTAACATACTGTGTATGCGTGTGGTACACCAGCTGCACAGCGGCTCAGAGGAAAGCGCTCTAGAGGGCCATTGACAACGCCCAGAGGATTGTCGGCTGCCCTCTCCTTACCTTGGAGGACTTACACAGTTCACGCTGCATCAAAAAATCCCAGAATATTACAAAGGACATTTCCCACCCCGGACACTCCCTGTTTGAACTGTTGCCGTCAGGCAGACGGTACAGATCTACAAGGACAAGGCCAAACAGACTTAAAAACAGTTTTTACCCCACTGCTATAAAGGCACTAAATGTAGCCGCCAAGGAACGCGGGGACTAAGGGACTGTGGTTGGTACACTGTGAAATCGACAGAAGGATGTAGGGTTGGGTGTTTATGCGTGGCTGTTTTTATATTTCATATTTATTTTAGTTGTTTATCTTTTTTAATATTTTACCTTGCATGTATCATTAGCTTTTATGGTTTGAATGTTGCACTGACTGGCTGACATTTTTAAATTTTGTTGTACATGGTTCATGTTACAATGACAATAAAGAAACTACTACCACTACCTATCTCTATCCTGTTGCAGATTCACAGTGTACTAATCACAACATGACCCTCCACCTATTTCCGTATGAGAAAACTTGGAAACCTCACCTACTCCTTGAGGTCATTAATGTAAATAGTGGATAATCACAGACTAAGAACTGATCTCTGCAGTAAAGTACTCCGCTAGGTACACCCCAGTGAGGAAACAAGCCATTCATTCCAACAAAGGTAGACACAAAATGCTGGAGCTACTTAGCGGGACAGGCAGCATCTCTGGAGACAAGGACCAGGTGACGTTTTCATACCTTACCCTTCCGTATGTCTGTCTCTCTCTCCCCTGACTCTCAGTCTGAAGAAGGGACTCGACCATCACCCATTTCTTTTCTCCAGAGATGCCGCCTGTCCTGCTGATTTACTCCAGCATTTTCTGTCTATCTTCAGTATAAACCAGCATCAGCAGTTCCCTCCTACACCATTCATTCCAACTGATTTCTGGGACATCCCGGTTTTAAATGCATGCTCAGACACTCATTCCAAATACATGAGCTTTTAATTTATGCACCAGCCTCCTTTTTAGCACATTATAAAATACCTTTAGAAAATCTAAATGCAGTAAAGGGGCTGTCCCACTTAGGCGACCTAATCCGCGAGTTCTGGCGAGTTTGCCCTCGACTCATGCTCGCAGCATGGTCGACACGAGGTCGTTGGAGGTCTTCATAACTCTCCTTCATGCTCGAGAGTGGTCTCTGTGTACTTGAGGCCTCAGCTAGGTCGCGGCGTATTTTTCAATATGATAAAAAATGCCTGCGAATAAAAAACGGTCGCCTGGAAAAAATCTATCCTTTTTTTACTCGTAGGTTTAGTCATAGTAGGTCGGCATGTTAGTCGTAGGGAATCGAAGATAGTCAAAGGTAATCGAGGGTAGTCTTCATTATAGTCGAAGGGAAGTCGAAGGGGATCGAAGGAGGTCGTCTTCTCTCTCCACTATTTAGTGTCCAATTTTCCCGAAGTTAGTCGTAGCAAGTCTTCAACACAGTCGAAGGAGGTCCTCTACATAGTCGAAGGTCTTCAACATGTCTTTTTTTTTCTAAACTCGCCAATTAGGTCGCCCAAGTGGGACAGCCCCTTAAATCGACAGGTTCGCCTCCACCACTCTCTCTGTTACATCCTCAAATCATTCAAGCATATTTCTCAAACAGAATTTATCTTTCATAAAACCCCATTGACGAAGTTTAATTATAGACAATAGATGCAGGAGTAGGCCATTTCACCCTTCGAGCCAGCACCACCATTCAATGTGATCATGGATGATCATACCCAATCAGTACCCCGTTCCTGCCTTCTCCACATATCCCATCTAATTATATTCAGCTTTCTGAATTATTTTAGTTATTTGTTTAATGGCGTTTTGAATATTGACTCAACTGTCTGGGCACCAAACTGGCCTGTTGTTCCCTGCCTTATAATTGAACCAAGGAGTCATTTTGGCTTTTTTCAACTCTTCCGGTACCCTTCCTGAGCAAGCAAACAACATTGGGTCCAAGCAACGTTATACCATTAGTCCCCTGTGGTTCTCCAATATGCTATCCTTTGTAAAAATGATTTTTGTAACTTTTAATTAAACTAGCTTATCAGATATCTTGCAAAATTAGCAATGTTTTCCACAGTGAAGAACGATGGAAAAAATAATTCAACATACTATTTCATTGTTTGCTGTTGTTGCATCACCAGACTAGAGGCACAACGTTTACCTTCACTTCCCTCTTCCTATTTATATTTCCACTGAAAGTTGGTATGTTTTTTTTAATTCTACATGTAAATTTTCTCTCAAAGTTAATTTTCTCTCTTTGTATGACCTTTTGAGTCTTCTGCTATTAGCTCCAAACGAAAGTCTTACCAAATCTGTCAATAGACAATAGACAATAGGTGCAGGAGTGGGCCATTCGGCCCTTCGAGCCAGCACCACCATTCAACGTGATCATGGCTGATCATCCCCAATCAGTACCCCCTTCCTGCCTTCTGCCCATATCCCCTAACCACTATTTTTAAGAGCCCTATCTAGCTCTCTCTTGAAAGCATCCAGAGAACCTGCCTCCACCGCCCTCTGAGGCAGAGAATTCCACAGACTCACAACTCTCTGTGCGAAAAAGTGTTTCCTCGTCTCCGTTCTAAATGGCTTACTCCTTATTCTTAAACTGTGACACCTGGTTCTGGACTCCCCCAACATCAGGAACATGTTTCCTGCCTCTAGCATGTCCAAGCCCTTAACAATCTTATATGTTTCAATGAGACCCTCCTCTCATCCTTCTAAACTCCAGTGTCTTCAGCCTGCCCCTGTCATTTTGTTTACCCTAGATTACAATTGTTGTGTATTTCCCTGTGAGGCACTGATTTTGCCTATTTCTCATGGAATCTATCTCTGTGAATGCGACTGGTGTGAGTGATGGTGGGGACCTCAGGCAGAAAGAGGAATAATCCTTCACTGAGCACCTCTGATTGATGAAGCAGCAGAGTGCTGCAGCTGCCTCACAGTTTTGTGTATCTCTGAGTGTCTGTCTATCTGCATGTGTGAAGATAGACACAAAAAGCTGGAGTAACGCAGTGAGTCAGGCAGCATCTCTGCAGAAAAGGAATAGGTGACGTTTCGGGGCGAGACACTTCTTCAGACTGAGAGTCAGGAGAGAGGGAAACAAGAGATATAGACAGTGATGTAGGGAGATATAGAACAGATGAATGAAAGAAATGCAACAAACAATGATAAAGGAAACGGTGCATTGTTCGGTCCAAACGGTCTGGTGTCAAAATATGACCAGAATCAAGAAGAGTGCTACAATGCTGGGGGTCTGGAGGTAGAAGTGGAATTGATGTGAAAGAGGGCAGGATAGAACAGTACGGGAACAGGCCCTTCGGCCCACGATGTACCTGCACAACATGATGCCCACTTACGTGTCCTTGGCATGCATGTAACGCGACCTCGTCATCACGTTGAGGTGCATGGGCATCGTGAGGCCACGCGGGGCCGGCCCCACTGAGAAGCGCGGAGGGGTATGGAGTTGTGCGCGGTATCGCGCGGCGCTCCGAAATGTTGTAGCGAACTAAATTTTCTCCTGCCACCGGCCTGCCGCGTAACTGATGGCCAAAGTGGGACAGGCCCAAGACCCTGGTGCGACGCAACGTCTCACCTCCAACAGCAGCAGACGCAGGCAAATGATTCCCGAGCTCGGCCTGGGGCTCACGGCCGTTGCGGATCCGGATCGGCCCCCACTCCTACTCCCAGAGCGGAGCCAAGAAAATTGAAGATAGAAACAAAATGCTGGAGTAACTCAGCGGGACCGGCAGCATCTCTGGAGAGAAGGAATGGAAGATGTTTTGGGTCGAGACCCTCCTTCAGTCTGAAAGAAAGGTCTTGACACGAAACGTCACCCATTCCTTCTCTCCAGAGATGCTGCCGGTCCTGCTGAGTTACTCCAGCATTTTGTGTCCATCTTCAAATGACGTCACGCGCTACAGACGGATGTGCGGGCGCATGAAGTTGCGCGGGACTGTCGCGCTTCAACGCGACCACAAGGTCGCGTAATTAGCATGCCTAGGACACGCAAGTGGGACAGGGGCTTAAGTCCCTCCATTCCATTTCTACCACCCTGGCAGCGTATTCGAGGCAGCCATTACTCCGAGTTAAAAACTTGTCCTGCACATCTATCTATCTATTTCTATTCTATTCAATACGATTACTAAAACTCTCATCTTGTCCTCCTCCAGTTTGCAATCTTTTAAAATTTGCACAAGCTCGCTACCCTATATCGCTAGGATTACTCACCACCGTACTCACCGTTCTCCTCTGCTCCAAGCGCATCAAGTTGTGTTCCGATTGGTGGAATATTACAAAAGTTATGAAGGTCTAAAAAAATTGTGAGATTGGTCTTCTCGCCTGTCAGTCACCATGGAGGAAATGCCCCTTCCAGCACCCATTGTTAAGCATCGGATGGGGCGAGTAGAAAAAAAATCCCAGAGGCGGGGCTGAGTCCGCGAGCCGTGCGGAGGAGAACGATCAGCGAAGCAACCAGCAAAGCAACCAGCACGCGCTGCGAGTCCCCATCGCACCCCCAGCCCCTTCCCCTCTGGTCCCCCTCACTGGCTCCTGCCCCCTCCCCCGTAATACCGCACATTCCCCAAGGCTCTTCTCCCGTCTTTTCACCGAGCTCTCTGGCCCCTGCCCCCACAAACCTCCCCCCCACACCCCTCCCTCCCACACACCCCTCACAACCCTCCCCCTGCCCACACACATCCAAAAAAAAAGCGTGGCCCTGTCCAGTCGCCGTTGTGGCAGCTGCGCGAAAATTGTGTGTATTTTTAACTTTTATGTTCCTTTTTAACTTATTTCTAAGTTCTAACTTCCTGGTACTAACGAAGTATGGCAGGGAAACCCTCTTAAATCTAAACTCTGGGGCAAACGGAGACATTGTAAATACTGTACTTACTGATCCAGCGTGGCCAGCAGAGATCAACAGAAGCTGCTGTAACAACAATGGGAGCTCGGCTACAAGGAAAACCTGGAGAAAACATCCAGGTAAGCGGGGGGGAGGGGGGGGGGGGGGGGGAGATTCGGAATAGGCTGAGAGCCCAAGCCTTTCGTCCCTCTCTGCCCAGCTTCTTCTGGCGAACGTCCAGTCCCTGGAAAACAAGCTGGATGATCGAAGGGCGAGGATCCGATTCCAGCGGGACATAAGGGACTGCAACATCCTCTGCCTGACTGAAACATGGCTGACCTCACTGATCCCGGATCAGGTAATCTGTCCAACCGAGTCCTTCACTGTCCATCGTGCTGACGGAACAGAAGCATCTGGGAAATCCAAGGGTGGAGGAGTCTGCTTCATGACCAATAATAACTGGTGCAACTCTGGAAATATCAAGATGCTTTCCCGTTCCTGCTCGCCGGACCTGGAGCATCTGACAATCTCATGCCGCCCATTCTACCTTCCCCGGGGGTTCGGGTCAGTGATCGTCACAGCCGTTTACATCTCACCGCATGTGGACACCGACATGGCACTATCGGCCCTACACGATGTGCTGTGCCAAAACAAGAACCCGGATGCGGCTATGGTGGTGGCTGGAGATTTTAATAAATCAAATCTCAAGAAGGTCATGCCGAACTTCTACCAACACATCACATGTGCCACCAGTGGGGAAAGGACATTGGACCACTGTTATACGCCGTTCCGGAAGGGCTACAAGGCTAGGAAGATCTGACCACGCTGCCATTTTCCTGCTGCCGGAGTATAAACAGAGGATAGTTCGGGAAGCGGTAGAGACGAGGGACGTAAAGCGGTGGTCCGACCAGTCAGAGGCCATGCTGCAAGATGCACTGAGCGATGTCGACTGGAATATGTTCCAAGCAAGTTCCAGCGACGTCAGTGAGTTGGCGGAAGCAGTCACGGACTTCATTGCAACAATAACCGACAACATCGTCCCCACGGTAAGGGTTAGCATCTTTCCTAATCAAAAACCCTGGGTAGACAGGTCCGTTCGTGTTGCCTTGAATGCTCACACCGCTGCCTACAACTCTGGCCTGGCATCAGGAAACATGGACGTCTACAAGGTAGAGTCCTACCAACTGCGAAGGGCGGTGAAGGACGCAAAAAGGACGTACATGGATAAGATGGAGTCACAGATGGAGCAGCAGAACACCAGAAGTCTGGGGCAGGGGCTACAGACTATAACCAACTACCGGAGCACCCCACCCTCATCCGCAAGTGCCGTCACCTCCCTAGCTGATGACCTGAACTCTTTTTACGCTAGGTTCGAGATGGGCAACAACACCCCAGGTCTGCCGACTATCGACAATACTGCCAGCGGGCTGGCTGACGAAGCTGATGGGAGGAATGAGCACACATTCTCGCTGTCTGAGCACAATGTGAGGAGGGCTCTGACACGGGTGAACACGAGGAAAGCTGCAGGCCCTGATGGCATCTCGGGGCGAGTACTTAAGTCCTGTGCTACGCAGCTAGCTCCAGTGCTCACTACAATATTCAACCTCTCCCTGGACAAGTCTGTAGTCCCTGTCTGCTTCAAAAAATCCACCATTGTACCTGTACCAAAGAATGCCTCCCCAGCCTGTCTGAATGACTACCGTCCGGTGGCCCTCACCTCGGTAATCATGAACTGCTTTGAGAGGCTGGTGAAGAAACACATCTGCGCCTTCCTCCCTCGCAACATGGACCCGTTACAATTTGCATACCGTCCGAACAGATCCACGGACGATGCTGTCTCCCAGGTTTTGCACACTGCTCTCTCTCATCTTGACAGCCAGAAGGGGGGTACGTGAGGATGCTGTTCATAGACTTCAGTTCAGCCTTCAACACGATAGTCCCCACCAGACTGGTCGCGAAGCTACTGGATTTAGGGCTCAACACCCCCCTGTGTGCCTGGGTCCTGGACTTTCTCACCGCCAGGCCCCAGGTAGTCAAGATGGGAGGGAATACATCAAAGTCCCTCACCCTGAGCACAGGATCCCCCCAGGGTTGCATCCTCAGCCCCCTACTGTACTCCCTGTACACACATGACTGTGTGGCTAGGTTCAGCTCCAACTCGATAATCAAGTTTGCTGATGACACCGTGGTGGTGGGCCTGATCTCAGACAACGATGAGAAGGCCTACCGGGAGGAGGTGGCTGATCTGGCACTATGGTGTCAGGACAACAGCCTCCTCTTGAACATCAAAAAAACGAAGGAGCTGATCGTGGACTTTAGGAGGGCACATCATCCGAGGACGTACACACCATTGAGGATAAATGGGGATACTGCGGATAGGGTGAGCTGTTTTAAATACCTGGGAGTCCACATCTCTGAGGATATGACATGAACATCACACGCTGCAGCACTCGTGAGTAAGGCAAGGCAACGCCTTTACCACTTCAGGCAATTGAGGAAATTCAGAGTGTCTCCGAGGATCCTCCAGTGCTTCTACTCTGCGGCTGTGGAAAGCATCTTGTCCGGAAACATTACAGTCTGGTTTGGGAATTGCTCTGCCCAGGACAAGAAGGCTCTGCAGAGAGTAGTGCGTAAGGCCGAACGCACTATGGGAGCTTCTCTCGTCCCTCTGCAGGAACTATACATCAGGAGGCGCAACTCCAGAGCCAATAAGATAATGGGAGACCCCTTCCACCCCTGCAACGCACTGTTCCAGCTCTTATGGTCAGGCAAACGCCTCCGTTGCCGTGCTGTGAGAACGGAGAGGATGAGAAGGAGTTCCTTCCCAGAGGCCATTCGGCCCGTAAACTCCTATCTCACCAGGGACTAACTCTACTAACTTACTGTACCACAATACCGCCCACAATATTTAACATGGAAAAGAACATGTGATTCTGTTTGTAGTTTGTTGGTTGTTTGCTTGTATGTTTTTTTGAACAAAGTCCGCGAGCATTGCCACTTTTCATTTCACTGCACATCCCGTATATGTATGTGACGAATAAACTTGACTTGACTTGAGCTCTCTCCCCCCAGCCCAGCCAGCGCAGAGTCGGAGATGGCACCAATGTCACCAAACGGAAAGCGGAGAATCCCGGCGGAGGAGAACGACCAGTGAAGCGGCCAGCGCCCGCTGCGCGTCCCCACCACACCCCCAACCCCTTTCCATCTGGTCCCCCTCGCTGGCTCCTGCCCCCCTCCCCCGTAATACCACTCTCCCCCAAGGCTCTTCCCCGTCTTTTCTCAGAGTACCCTCCCCCCCCCCGCCTCCACCCACCCCCCCTCCCCACACACCCCTCCCTCCCACCCCTCTCCCACACACCCCCCTCCCCCACACATACCTTCCTCCCCCCACCACCTCACACTCCCTCCTCCACCACCACCACACACCCCCCATGGTGACTGGGACCCTGCGGGTCCCACTTAGTCTAGCCTCCTTTAAGCTTTGCCCCTTTCACTTTAAAGCATTGCCCTCCAGTCCTTGACATTTCAAGAGTGTTTAATTGTCGTATGTGGTGAAACAGAACATTGGAATTCTTACTTGCAACAGTACTCAGTAACAGTAACACAGTACTCAATAGATAACATAATAAGCAAATATAATGAAGCAAATAAATTAAAAAGTGCAAAGCAAAACCCAAAGTCCCTAGCCTGTCCCTGATCCTGGACGTCACGTTTCTCGACTCCTATACCTCCTTCCTGATGGCGGGAGTGAAATGGGAGCATGGCCAGGGTGATGGAGGTCTTTGACTGCTGGCTGCCTTCTGAGAAAACACCTGTTATAGACCCTTGATGGTGGGGAGGTCTGTATGCGTGAATTTTGTTTAGTTTAGAGATATAGGCCCTTCGGTCGCACGATTCCGCACTGACCTGCGATCCCTGCACATTAACGCTATCCTACAGCAGGGCTGCTGGCAGGAATTTCTGGAAACAATTCGGAAGATGCAGGATCTTTTCATTCCACAGAGGAAGATAGATTCTAATGGGAGAATGAGGTGACCGACTGACAACGGAGAGTCTATGGATGAGGTTTACCTAGATTTTCAGGCCATTGATAAGGTGCCGCATGTGAGGTGGATAAAAAAGATGAGAGCCCATGGTATTGCATGGACAGCAGGTTGGCTGGATGGCAGAAGGCAAAGAGTGGCAATAAAGGGGGGCTTGTCTTGGATGGAGCTGCAGATGCTGGTTTAAACCAGATAGACACAAAAAGCTGGAGTAACTCAGCGGGTCAGACAGCATCTCCGGAGATAAAGAATAGGTGACGTTTCGAGTAGAGACCCTTCTTCAGACTGAGAGTCAGGGGAAAGGGAAAGTGAGAGGTATAGACTGTGATGTAGAGAGATATAGAACAAATGAATGAAAGATATGCAAAAAAGTAAAGATGATAAAGGAAACGGGCCATTGCTGTGTGCTTGCTAAGAAGAATGAGACTCAACAAGACAACTTAAGTATGGCATGGGTGGGGGAGGGATTGAGAGAGAGGGAATGCAAGGGTTACTTGAAGTTAGAGAAATCTGGTTGGCTGCCAGTGACCAGCAGTATTCCATAGAGGTCGGTGCTGGGACAGCTGCTACTCATAATGTAAATCAATAATTTGTATGAGGGGTTTGAAGCTTTGTGGCCAATTTACAGATGATAGGAAGATAGGTGGAGGGGCAGATAGTGTAGAGAAAGCAGGGTGTCTGCAGAAGGACTTGTACAGGTTGGGAGGGTGGGCTGAGAAGTGGCAGATGGAATAGTGTACCATTCATGAAGTGTGGATTCATGCATTTTGGTAGAAGGAATAAAGGTGTTGACTATTTTCAAAATTGGGAGAATTCAGATATCGAAGGTGCAAAGGGACTTGGAAGTTCTGGTGCAGGACACCCAAAATATTAATTTGCAAGTTGAATCGGAAGTAGTGAATGTGAAAGCAATTTCATGAGGGCTAGAATATGAAAACAGGGATGTAATGCTGAGACTATAAGGCGCTGGACAAACCGCATTTGGAGTATTGTGTGCAGTAATGGGCCCTCGTGTCGGAGGATGTGCAGGCGTTGGAGAGGGTCCAGGGGAGGTTTACGAGAATGATCCCAGGAATGATTGGGTTAACATATGATGAGCGTTTGAAGGCACTGGGACTGTACTCGCTGGGGCTTAGGATGAAGGGACACCTCATTGAAACTTACTGAATAGTGAAAGGCCTGGATAGGGTAAATGTGGAGAGGATGTTTCCACTAGTGGGTGTCTAGGACCAGAAGCCATTTCCACAGAAGAAAAGGACGTTCCTTTTGAAGGAGGTGAGAAGGAATTTCTTTAATCAGAGGGTGGTGACTCTGTGGAATTTATTGCCCGAGACTGCTATGGAGGGCGTCAATGACTATGTTTAAGGCGGAGATCAACAGATTCTTGATTAGTAAGAGTGTCAGGGTTTATGGGGCAAAGGCAGAGTGGGTTTGAGAGGGAAAGATTGATCAAATGGCGGAGTAGATGATGGTGCGAATGGCCCAATTGTGCTCGTAGAAATTATGAATTTACACGTGTGGTGGGGACGTTTTTTTGGCTCATAATCCATGGCCTCCAGTGAATGCCAAGGTGTGAGCTATCAGATCTGTTCAGTTGGTGCTGTTCAATTTATGTCACAACGTAATGGAGGATATACTGGTATGAAGATATAACTTTATCTCCATGGGGACTGAAGAGTGATCAATTCTACCTGTATGAGCATGGACAAATACATTTGACCCGGTTAGATCAGTGAGGGCAAGGGACAAGGACATCTACCCCCCCGTGGTGGTTCACCTGCCCTCCAGCCAGTCTGGCAGCTATACTGTTCAGGTCTTGGTCTGCTGACCAAGCTGGTTTTGAGGATGGACATTACCAAGGCCACCGTGAGTACACGAGTACTCTGATGTTCCTGTAAGTATTGGTCAACATGGACAAAAGGAGACGGTTATCACACTTTCATCTTTCAACAAGCCATGGGGTTTCAAAGGGGTTGGAGTCAATGGCATTGATTCCAAGGAGTACTCCCTTCCATCAATTTTTCACAGGTGGGTTGGTTCTGCTGGTGGGACAAGATGTACCCAGCGAATTAGATGACCCATGTTATCTTTAATGCACGATTCAGAGTATTTGTCAGTCTGAGGGATAGCTCTCCAATCCAGACACTAGTCCTCATACATCATTCCCAACTGTAAGGTTGACGTGGTTGTTGGAATTCCTTGTGTAGTGTCCCGAGTTTGTCCTTAGTTTCACCCAGAAACGGGAGGATCTGCGACGACTGCCATGCCTGGTTCCCGTACAACATAATGCCTGGTTCCGGTTCTCATAAAGTAAACTGTGGCTAATATACAGCAAGATGTGAACCGACAGGCATTGGCTGCTGGCGGGGGGGGGGGGGGGGAAAGCAAACAAGCACAGCTCTTGGGTCCAAGAGAATAACCACTTGCAACAAACTGGCCATCTTCCCACGACATCGGCATAATTTGTAACCCCTATATTTCCTCACTGCATGAATCAGAGGATCGGAGATAACTTGCTGAACATTTTCCTCAGAGTTCGCCGCAGATCCAACAGGCAACTAAATATTTACGGAACAAGGGGATTACAAGGACCAAGAATAACACAGGAAACTTCCTTAGTCTGGTGGCCCATTGTTCAAGTTAGTTTTGAGCATTGAAATGTAGGCCTAGTGAAGGGAAGAATAATATCTCCAGACAACAGGCAGTTAGGAATTAACTTTTTATTTCCATCAGCACCCACCACACAAAGTTGCTCCTCGCATTCCAATTTACGTCATTGTAACTACATCACACATGAATACAACGTGTTTTTTTAACCCCTTCCCAAAGGTGAACATCTTCACATTTTTTTTAATTTTAGAAAGAAGCCTTCGATCAACCACAACTAGAACTGATCACCCAAGAGGCCATCGGGTTAACCACAGAGCGTCTCTCAGCCCCTCACCTGTGGGGCAGTGCAAGTAAGGAAAACGCAGTTCATTGAAAGCTAATCAATCCCAATGGTAATGCGGACAGGAGCCAACAGACAGGTAGTGTGGCATGTGCACGTCTGTCAAAGCAGTATTACTGTGTTCATCCTTCTAACATAGCTGTATGAATTTAGAGTTTGCACTAATTAATGGTGAGAGCCCAAGGCCAATAATTGATCACTCCACTGGCACGTTAATAAAAATGAAGGAAAAAAAATCCGAAATCAGCAGCAAGGTAAGAACAAGGTTGGGATTTAAAGCTCTGTCGATCACCGGAAGAAACATTTCAGGGCAGAAACTGGTCGAAATTGTAGGATATAAAAAAAGATTGTGGAAGCGATGATGCGCTGTGCTTCGATTTGAAGTTAGCGACAAAGTGAAGCAGAATTGTAGGCAACGAAGCACAGAGTTTTAAACAAAATAGTTTGATGTTTACAAGAGCAGCATTGGAAAAGCAGAGATGGAGCCACTACCAACAACTAGCAACAATCCTGTTTGAATCCTGTACAAACTCCAACCAAGGTCCCACAACCAGATAGAAACTGCTGCCACTCCCACAGTGCAAAGCTGCTTCCAATCTCTCGGCATCCCACAGATTCACTAATGCCGTGAGTTTGTATCAACGGGCAGATCACAGGGGGATATCCGAGGGATGGTTGCAGTGCACCATTATCCATTTAAAATAAAATGATGCAGCTTGCAGAATGTGAGCACGCTCACTTGCCCACAATGCAGAGGGAGGGGAGTAGGTGAGAGGACATTCTAGTGCTGCATGCTCATGAGAGGAAGAGGTTGTCCACAAGGGCCAGATGCAAGAGAGGGAACAGGGAGACTCTCCCCATAGACAAGTGGAAGAGAGCATGCATCTGTATCTTCAAGAGCAGGAGGTTTGGTCAGATAAACCCCAAGCACAAGCCAGAGACAAATTCAGATGGTAAGATAGCAGACCAGACATACATTCAAAGCACACACCAGAGACAGACTTAGAGTGATATAGTGCAGACACCAGTGAGCAAGAAAAAGGTCCACCTGGATCTGGCGACATTTACAAAACAGAACAGGATCAAAGAATACTGCCCTAGTTATGAGCAGAACAATTCAACCAAACTCCGTTACACTGACAACGGCAAGTTGGAAGTAGGTAGGTCCTGTAGATAAAAGAACGAGGTCAAATATGCGCAACAAAAAGGAAAAAAAACATTTTAAAAATATCATTTGTAGCTGTAACAAACACATTAAAAAAAAGGAAGCAGGGCCCCCCCCGTTAGAAAATGACTTATGTGATGTCCATCATTGCTTTCTCTACTCATCAGCATCACAAGTCCCACAGCTATGATAGAAATATATGAAAATATTTTGATTTGTCTTCTCCTTTCTGGATATAAACACCTTGTGTGATACAAACCACAGTGTAGAAAAGAACACTTCACATTTTAAAGGCCGACTGCAGTGTTTGCCATTCAGTAGAATCGCCTGTTGCGTTCTTGACGTTTCTGGAAGACCACAGCACCCACCACCGCACACACGATGATCCCAAGTAATGCACAGAGGAGGAGCAAGAAGACCTTCCAGCCGGTCAATGGCCCACTACGAAAATTACCCGTGGGATCATCGATGTTATCTGCAAGACAAAAATATGATAGCATTTCACTGGATGAAATATTGGGGGGGAATGGCTGTTTAATGGAGGAGGGGTTGGCTTCTGAGGGACGTCAATCAGGTAGCGGGGCAGAGGTCATTGAGAAGGTCACGATGGTGGCAGCAGCTGGTGTGGAGGAGAAGATTGCAGGAGACTAAATGTAGTCAACATGACACATAGTGTTGAGGAGTGTACTTATGGCTTGGGTGGGGCCCTTCTTCAACCCAAACAGAACATCTATTTGAATCTGGGGCAGAAGAATAATTAAGCCCACTAAGTTAATGTGGATCAACAAACATCAGGGTTATGAATGATGAACCATGGGGGTGTTTATTCACAAATCCTCAATGTGGTTGACAACCAACAGCACAGTTAACCCAAAGAAAGTGCATAAAGTAGTCAAAAGGAAATAAGCGGCAAGAAGGGGTGATACTAATTATGGGACCAAAATGGAGACCAATTCGGGAAGGTAACTTGGCGTCAATCGAGGGCGTCTCAAAGAAGACGGAAGAGGTAGAGATATTCAGGGAGGGAATTCTAGAGCTAGGTCCAAGGCAGCCAAACGCATGGAGGACCAATAATGAGGAGATTGGGATAGGGCTTGGGA
The DNA here is from genome assembly GCA_963514005.1 of Raja brachyura. The sequence continues at coordinate 66,027,644 of OY740791.1, forward strand.
GGCAAGATGCCAGATTTGGAGTAGCTCCGAAAATTCAGGGCAAGATGGGGCGTGGGAATGATTCTGACATGGGGAAGCAAGAAGTGCTGATAAAGATCGGAGCACAAGAGATGACCCCCTTACCTGGTGGTTGTCCATCTATCTTTCTGCCCGTACCAGAGGCATGACCACCTTACTAACTCCTATCTATGACCGTCTCAGTCTCTCAGGTGATCCTGAGGTCATCCAGCTGCCGCTCCAGTTCCCTCGGTGTGTAAGGAGCTGCAGCTGGATTCACCTTGCAGAGGTGCAGTCAACAGGGACACTGGAAGTCCTTGTGACTTCACACATCCTGCAGGAGAAGCATACCAGGGCCCTAACGGCCGTCTCCACTGCACTAAAGCAAGGAAGATTTGCGAAAGAAACCGGGACTCTGCACTCACTCCCCATCCCCCCCCCCCACTCGCAACAAACGCCTAGTCCCCCTTGTCCTCACCATCCACCCGTTACATACAACAAATAATCCTCCGATATTTTCGCCACCTCCAACGTGATCCCACCACTTACCACATCTTCCCATCTCCTCCCCGTCTACCATCCGCAGAGACTGCTTCCTCCGCAACTCCCTGGTCAATTCGTCCCTTCCCACCCGAACCCTCTCCAGGCACTTTCCCTTGCAACCGCAGGAAGTGCTACACTTGTCGCTTTACCTCCCCCCTCGACTCCATTCAAGGACCCAAGCAGTCTTTCCAAGTGCGGCAGAGGTTCACCTGCACCTCCTCCAACCTCATCTATTGCATCCGCTGCTCTAGATGTCAGCTGATCTACATCAGTGAGACTAAGTGCAGGTTTGGCGATTGCTTCGCCCAACACCTCCGCTCGGTTCGCATTAACCAACCGATCTGCTGGTGGCTCAGCACTTCAACTCCCCCTCCCATTCCGAATCCGACCTTTCTGTCCTGGGCCTCCTCCATGGCCAGAGTGAAGACCACCGTAAATTGGAGGAGCAGCACGTCATGTTTTGCTTGGGCAGTTTGCACCCCAGCGGTATGAACATTGACTTCTCTAATTTCAGGTAGTGCCTACTTTCTCCTCCCCTTCTCAGCTCTCCCTCAGCCCACTGGCTCCACTTCCTTTCTTCTTCTCGCCCCCCCCCCCCCCCCCCCTCACATCAGTCTGAAGAAAGGTCTCGACCCAAAACGTTGCCCATTTCCTTCGCTCCATAGATGCTGCATAGACACTGGGACGTTTTTTATGTTGCTTACACCTTGCAACGAGGTATTCGGGTTAGTGGTGGAGCCAGATTCAATTGTAGCATTTGACAGGGAGCTGGCGAGTATGTGAAAGGTAAGAATTTGCATGGTTTTGAGAAAGGAAGAGAGTGGGGTTAATTGGAATGCACTTGCATCGTGCTGGTATGGATGATGGGCTGCATGACTTCATTCCATGCTGCAATCATGCGAGCAATTTTAAATTAACTGAAGCTATTGAATGGCAACTGTGCTATACACATTCTAGTGCGAGTAACACACCAGGTAATGTTTTAAGCTACTGCTTTAATCCTCATTAAAACTCCTAAACGAGAAAGAGGACAAGAAAAATGTCTTCCTATTCCCAATGCTCCATGTACCTCTCTACTTCATCCCCCCCAAAAGTAGTAGTATTAAGCAGTTGTCAAACCTTTAGGAGATTTGAAGAGACTGACGCTGGGCTCGATTTTCGTCCAGTCTATATTTTCTTCCTCTGGCGAGTGTTCTACAGTCAGCTGGTAGAGTTTCATGGAGATAACATCATGGTTGTCTGAAAGAAATTAAACAGTTCAATCCCAAACTGTTTCATGTGCCCTTGGGTCGCAAGCTTGTGATTGGGACTAACTGGGAGAAGTGGGAAAGTTAGATAAGAAAGTGATTTACATCGAGTGTGAAGGAAGGAGCTGCAGATGCTAGTTTACACTGAAGACAGACACAAAATGCTGGAGTAATTCAGCGGATCAGGCAGCATCACTGGGGAGAAGAAACAGATGACGTTTCAGGTCGAGACCCTTCTTCAGTCAGGGAAAAGGGAAACTAGAGGTATGAAAATGTACAAAGAACAAATGAATGAAAAGTAGGAACAGAACAAATCAAAGCACACAACGATGATCAATGAACGGTGGACCCCACAAGGGTCCATTGTTAGCTGTGGGGACGGAGATAACAAGTGGATATAGAGAAACTAAAAGGACACCAGTGAAACTAGTACGGTAATTAGGGTGGAGAGAGAAGGAATACAAGGGTTACTTGAAATTAGAGAAAGCAAAATTCATACCACTGGTGCTCACGCCAAATATGAGGTGCTGTTCCTCCAATTTGCGTTTGCCCTCATTCTGACAGTGGGGGAGGCCCAGGACAGAAAGATCAGTATAGGAATAGGGAGGGGAGTTAAAATGATTGGCATAGGCCAAGGCGGATCGAGCAAAGGTGTTCAGCAAAACGATCGCCCAGTCTGCTCTTGGTCTCGTCAATATATAGGAGTCCACACCTAGTGCAGCGGATACAGTAGATGAGGTTGGAGGAGGTGCGTGAACCTCTGCTTCACTTGAAAGGCCTGCAGGTGTCCCTGGACAGAGTCGAGGGGGGAGGTAAACGGGCAGGTGTTGCAGTTTCTCTGGAAAGTACCTGGGATGGGGTGGTTTGGGTGGGAAGGACATGTTAACCAGGGAGTTGCAGAGGGAACGGTCTCTGCGGAATGCGAAAAAGGGTGGAGATGGGATGATGGGACTAGTGGTGGGATCCCGTTGGAGGTTGGAGGATTATGTGCTGTATGCAACGGCTGATGGTAGGTGGGAAGTAGTGTAGCTGTGGGAGTCAGTAGATTTGTAATTGATGTCAGCCGATCAGTCCATCTCCTGTGATGGAGCCGATGTGATCAAGAAAGGGGAGGGAGGTGTGGGAGGTGGTCTAACTGAAATTGAGTGCAGGATGGAATTTGGTAATTAAGTTAATTAGGTCCATGAGTTCTGCATGTGTGCAGTCGTCAATGCAGCGGAGATAGAGTTCGGGGATAGGACCAGTGTACGCCTGGAACAGGGATTATTTGGCCCACTCTGCAAAGAGACAGGCATAGCTGGGGCCCATGCGAGTGCCCATGGTTATGCCTTTGATTTGGAGGGAATGGGAGGAATTGAAGAAGTTGTTAAGAGCTAGGATCAGTTCTGCTAGCAGGGGAGAGTGTCAGTAGGGGGAAATTGGATAGTTCTGCGGTGGTTGAAGAAACAGAGGGCTTTAAGTCCTTCCTGGTGACTGAATGTCCAGAGCAAAAATGAGCGAACGGGGGTCTGGAAGTCAGACGTCATTGAAGAGACAATGGGCAAGCAAGGTGTCTTGGACATAGGTGGGGAGGGATTGGACCAGGGGTGGATAGAATGGATATAAGGTACATGGAAATGATTTTAGTGGGACATGACCAGGCAGAAACAATGGGCCTGCCAGAGCAGTTCTGTGTATGGATTTTGGGGAGACGGTAAATCGGGCCGTGCAGGGAAACAATAAGGTTGGAGGCTGTGGTAAAATCTGAGATGGTCTGCGAGATAATGGCCTGGTGCTCATCTGTGGAGTCATGGTCCAGGGGAAAGTAAGAGGAGGTGTTCGAGAGTGGGCGTCTGACTCCAGGGGTAAGTAGGAGGGGGTGTCCGAGAGTTGGCATCTGGCTTAACATAACATAATGTCCAAAGACTACAGAATACTAGGTAGGCAATTTTCAGACAACAGGTCCCAATGGCAATGCTATATTGCAATCATTTTCTCAGTGATGTCAGGTGATACATAAATATTGTCCAGGACGTCAGTGATAATTCTGCTCCTCATCCAAAATAGGGTCAAGGAATCGTTATCTCCACTCAAATGTACAGTGCGGGGTTTAATGTCAGTGTACCATGCAATTCTGTACTGCGATGAGGAACAGGACATCAATTGTCACCCTGTCAACTCAGATGGGAGTGCTACTGTTAAGCTTAAGAAAGGCAGCACGATGAGGTAATCAAAGAGACATTTGCACCTACCCGACAGATCTCCAGTGGCTGCAGATGCACCAAAGAAATACCCAGTGGGAAGACGGACTCCACTGATATCTATGCACTCTTTCCATTCGTTCTTATCTTCCACGTCTATCATCACCTGAGAACAGGAAACAGAATAGAAGCAAACAGGGAAATTACCAATGGAGAATTTCACACAGGAACATAAAATAATTGGTTTTATGTCTATTATTTATGCCATCAGCCTACTCCACCATTCAATAAAATCACTGCCATTCCAAAGGGGGTAAAGTTGCAGCCTTACAGCACCAAGGACCCAGGTTCGATACTGACCATGGGTGCTGTCGGTATGGAGTTTGCATGTTCTCCCTGTGACCGCGTGGGTTTTCTCTGGCTAAACCGGTTTCCTCCCACATTCCAATGACGTAAAGGTTTGTAGGTTAATTGGCTTTGGTAAAATTGTGATTAGTCCCTAGTGTTAAGTGTGCGTGGATTGCTGGTCATCGTGCTCGATGGGCTGAATAGCCTGTTTCCACGCTTTATCTCTAAATGAAACTAAACTGTTATCTCTCTCTCTCCATGTTCCTGCCTTACCCTTGTAACTTTCCCCACTCTTGTTTTTCAACACTACCTCTGCCTTAAAAGTAGACAAAAACGTTCTTTTCTGCTTTTTGAAGAGACGTCTTCAGATCCACAACCCTCAGGGGAAAATAAAAGCCTGATCGCTCTTAAATGGACTATTTTTAAAGAAGGGGAAGGCCATTGGAAACTCTCTCAAATATTTAGTATGTTCATGGATGATCAAATACTTTGGTGCAGTACAGATTACAAATGTCAGTGCCACTGGGCTACCAGGAACATCAATCTGCCACTTACAGTTAATCGGCCTCTGGAGTAACGAATTGCCAAATAAGTGTCGTGGTCAACATTTCTTAGCTCTGCGGGACATCCAGAAAGCTCAGAAGCGCGTCCATCTTTGCCGTGGTCGTATTTTAGAGATCCATTGTTGACCATTGCCGAGATGTAGGGAAAAACCCGCTGAATACAGAGATAATTAGCGCGCAGAGGTAAAAATTTTACATGCCATGCTATTAACATTGTAACAAATAAAAGCCCACGGTAATTCACAGAACAAAGTTTAACCCCAAACTATTTTAGAGAAAGTAACAATGCGGCTTTATGGAATGACTTCAAAAAGAAAAAGGGCAGTGTTTCATTGAGTGAATTTTATAGCCCAGGAGGTAAAAGCAATTATCCACACTGCTGACCGGATGAAGCGATGAAATTGGTGTTGTTGCCAACAAAATTAAAATCGGCAGAATATTTCTGTTAAATGTGAAGAAAGTGTTTACCTGAATGACGCCTTCCAGAGGGCACAATGCCCAAATTTAGCTGCCCTAAACTGGTAATGTAAATAGTCACAAGAGCGTTTCACATGAGGAGGAAGCCACTGATGGAAAGACACAAATGGATCTGAGAAATGAGACTACGATGAAGCAGTGACTGACTGACAGGGGATTATTTTTACGTGGTCAGGTACTGCGTATCTGATATCTCAATACTGCGCATAACACTATAAGTGCTGCATGATTATATATCCCTTGGATACAATGCAACTGTTCATTGTATTCTATTAACTCCAAGGCCCTGTATTTTTTGATATTTAGAATTATAATCAAGCCCCCCCCCATATTAAATCTCTTTCATAGACTTCCTGAAGAGCTGCAGGGGGTGCCAGAAGTGGATGATCTTCAGTTGAGGACTAACCATCAATTTGTGAAGATTGAAATGAATGTGACATTTAAGAGGCTACGAACAGAGCCGTCAGAGAACAAGGTTAGGGTATCACCTGGCACTCACATCAGCACTCTCATCATTTGGGTATGTGTCAATGAAAAGTCCTAAACCGTGGAACAAATCTTTGCTTCCAAATACGGTGCCTGCAAAGTAGAATGAGAGAACATGAAATGTTTCTGCACCTCAACATATGTATCAATAAATATATCCTATGAATTGATCCTTGTTAACAGACACTTCCTAAAAAACAAAACAAGGCAGGCTATCTGGAAAAGTAGTAGATGACACTGCATACATCCCTAAGGGTTGCTTGGTGTCCTGCACCATTATTGCCTCCCCTCTTGCCCTGGAGGTACCAATTCAGTCAGATAGGTGCCAGCTGCAAATGAAACACACTTTGCCTGCCATAGATGATTTTCTAATGTGGTGATATAAATTGGCAATCGAAACAATCTGCTTTGCTGCTTTGGTCCTGGTTATCTTCTGTGGATTTGACGCTGAATGAGCAAAGGTTCAATCCACTGATGTTGATTAATGGTTAACAGATAGAAGTGCCACACATGGCAGTAAGCAACAGAATGAGTGACTGGGTTCTTGTATTGAATGCCTTATCGGGATTATTAGTTTCATTGTTACATACAGAATTGTGCTCTTACACAAGAACTGGTTTACACACAAAAGTCAGAATGACCTGGGTGGTCAAGTACCCAACGGGCATACTAACTAGATCCAGCAAGTAAATAAGCAGATGAGAACATATAAATAAACTAACTTGCTGCCTTCTTGCTTTGTTTTAAACAACAATTTAAAATGCAACTGATATTTTCTGGAATTTTATTGACTTTTTGCAACAGAAATGCTTGCTATAATTTCAAACTGCAATTGCCATCAGCCAAAAAAAAAGATATTGTCAGTGTTGGTCAAAAGAACCTAGACCACATGAGACAAGATTTGCCCATTACTGATTTGGTGGCACAGTGCCTTCCATAATGTTTGGGACAAAGACTATTCATATATTTATTTGCCTTTATACTCCACGATTTGAGATTCGTAATAGAACAAATCATATGTGGCTAAAGTGCACATTGCCAGATTTTATTAAAGGGCAGTTTTATACATTTTGGTTTCACCATGCAGAAATTACAGCTGTGTTTATACATAGTACCCCCATTTCAGGACACCATAATGTTTGGGACCCCTGGCTTCGCATGGGGTTTGTAGTTGCCTGTATGTTTAAATGCCTCCTTAATGCAGGCATAAGAGAGCTCTCAGCACCTAGTCTTTCCTCCAGTCTTTCCATCACCTTTGGAAACTTTTATTGCTGTTTATCAACATGAGGACCAAAGTTGTGCCAATGAAAGTCAAAGAAGCCATTACGAGACAGAAAAACAAGAATAAAACTGTTAGAGACATCAACCAAACCTTAGGCTTACCAAAATCAACTGTATGGAACATCATTAAGAAGAAAGAGAGCACTGGTGAGCTTACTAATTGCAAAGGGTGTGAAAGGCCAAGGAAGACCTCCACAGCTGATGACAGAAGAATTCTCTCCATAATAAAGAAAAATCCCCAAACACCCGTCCAACAGATCAGAAGCACTCTTCAGGGTTTTGTCAATGACCATTGTCTGCAGAAGACTTCATGAACAGAAATACAGAGGCTACACTGCAGAATGCAAACCAATTGTTAGCTGCAAAAAATAGGACGGCCAGGTTAGTTTGTCAAGAAGTACTTAAAAGAGCAACCCACAGTTCTGGAAAAAGCTCTTGTGGACAGATGAGACTAAGATTATGCAAGCGCACAGTATGGAGGAGAGAAGGAACTGCCCTCGATCCAAAGCATACTGTCTCATCTGTGAAACACGGTGGTGGGGATGTTATGGCTTGGGCATGTTTGGCTGCTGAAGGTACTGGCTCACTTATCTTCATTGATGATACAACTGCTGATGGCAGTAGCATAATAAATTCTGAAGTGTATAGACACATCCTATCTGCTCAAGTTCAAACAAATGCCTCAAAACACATTGGCCGGCGGTTTATTCTGCAGCAAGACAATGATCCCAAACATACTGCTAAAGCAACAAAGGAGTTTTTCAAAGCTAAAAATGGCCAATTCTTGAGTGGCCAAGTCATCACCCGATTTGAACCCAATTGAGCATGCCTTTTATATGCTGAAGAGAAAACTGAAGGGGTCTTGCCCCCAAAACAAGCATAAGCTAAGATGGCTGCAATATCGGCCTGGCAGAGCCCAGGCCAGAGAAGACACCCAGCAACTGGTGATGTCCATGAATCGCAGACATCAAGCAGTCATTGTATGCAAAGGATATGCAACAACATACTAAACATGACTACTTTCATTTACATGGCATTGCTGTGTCCCAAACATTATGCTGCCAAAATGGGGAGGCTATGTATAAACATTGCTGTAATTTCTACATGGTGAAAATGTATAAAAATGGCCTTCATTAAAATCTGACAATGTGCACTTTAACCACATGGGATTTATTCTATTACAAATCTCAAATTGTGGAGTACAGAGGCAAATAAATAAATGATGGGTCTTTGTCCCAAACATTACGGAGGGCACATTTTGGTTCTCATCTCCAAATAATTAACTGAAAGCAACAGCGACGGATCGCTAAGAAATTCGGCTCCTCATCCACCTCAGCTCCTCATCCACCGGAGGGTGGGACATGGATATCAGGTACAATTCTGGAAATTACCTACAGCCGCAAGTACTACAAGAGATTGCCATAGAAATAAATGAACGGCTTAACAGCTTCCAAAGCTCTGTAGAATATGGAACAGTTGCTGCAGTTTGGTGGGTGACCCCACCAACTATGAGGGAGGAAAAAGTAGTGGTGGGGTAAAGAGTGCCATCCAGTAGTTATGCTGCTCCACTCTTTTCATTCAAAGGTTTGCCAAAGTGAATATCAAATAATCAGCGTCAGATTTGGCTGGCATGTTTAAACAATTTAACTATTACACCAGGCCTAATCTAGATAGCAATTTTGTTTTTGTTTTTCCAAAAATGGCATATTATGCAACGTTAGGCATGCATTGCAGTGATTTTGCTTGAGCTGCAATGGCTGTATGACACACCACTCCCCCTAAACACACTAACTCTCTCAAAGACAGTAGCAATTCTCATCAAGACCAGAAGGAGTCAGGATGGCTGCAGAGTGCAGGCATAGAGAGGGCTGGGGCAGCTGGAGACTGTAGAGATAGCAAAAGCTGCAGTTGAGGAAAAGTAGTATCAGTGTGCAGAGAAAGTGGTGGCTTTGGGTTTACCCCCTGCACAGGTTTTGGGAGGCTCATGGTGAGTGAAGGATATGGTCCCAAGGCTGATTTGATGTTGGTGCTGAGATGGTGTCTCCTCTAAACTGAGAGCGAGTGGAAACACTACATTACACCATGTGGGCCATCAGGGAGCAACCCCTTCACTCCTGATCATTGCTGACAATAGCTCATTCTCAACAAATGCCAGAATTCAAGATGGTACAGCTGTTTCAGAAATTATAACCAAAATTTACTTCGTTTAACCATCTTCTCCAAGAAATAGACCGTGGGCTGAGGTGCTTTTTCATTTCATGACCAAAATCATGTATTTACCTGTATTTAACATATTGTGTAAAATATTATAGAAATCATACCTGAAACTTGTTAAGACCAAAACCTGCACATATTTTTAAAATATGAGAAAAACCTCCAATTTTCCGAGTAGCAATTGACCAATCACGCACTTTGTTTCATGGTTGCTGGGCAGCAAGCACCCTGGGATCATGGCTGCCTAATAATTACATCAAAACAATAGCAAGGGTTCAAAGGAATAAAGGTAATGTAACCATGCTGATACGTTTGTTGTATTGTTGATTTATTGTTGTAAAGCTTTGAATGTGAACTGTTAAATAAAAATGATAAATAAAATTGTAGAGCTAGGGTTAGGATTAGGGTTGGGGTCAGTCAGTCGATCGGGCTCTCGCCCAGCCCGATGGGTGCTGCGAGGGGTCGGTCGTGCTGTCGGCAGGCCGGTGCGTGCTGTGAGGGGTCGGCTGGTGTTGCAGCGAGCGAGCGGGTGGACTGACGGAGCCGGCGCTATGGGGGTGCTGAAGGCCGGTCACGTGCAGGGCGGTGATGATCCAGAAAGGCATGCAGGCCGAGGTGGACTCACTGAGCGGCCACACGTACGGAGCCCGCAGCCGGTCCCAAAGCGGCTCCAGCTCCAGCCATGGGCAGTTCTGGAAGGGGGGCAAGTTAGGGTTAGGGTAAGGCATTTTCCACTCAGGTAGAAGATGCCTTAGCCTTCCCCCAGCCTGGCACTGCCCCAGTCCCACAATGGGCATAACCCCAACTCTGCCCACTGGCAGTCAGTGGGGTTTAGTAAACGGGGGAATGCACAGGATCTGCCCTCACCCATTAATTAGGTGGGTTCAGGAGCCAGTGAAACCAGGGACCTCTGCGGCAGTCTCACTCAACATACACTCACAATTATATTCATTATATTATTTGTATTTAATACTAAACCAAGTGGGACCATTTGGGTCCCCTCAATGCGCGGTTGCGGGGGGGGGGGCCCTTCGGCGCCACACACACACATACCAGCCCCTTGATATTATATTAATATTATTCATTCGCTCCTTTTACCCCATCCCCCGCCTTATCCGCTCATGCATAGCCCCCAACTCGCAGGCGCGGCTAGAGAAGGAGGGGGAGGGGGGTAGAGAGAGCAAGGGCAGAGGCAGGGGGCAGCGGTGGGGGCAGAGGACAGATGTAGCGGGTAGAGGCAGAGGACAGAGGCAGCGGGTAGAGGCAGAGAGCGGCAGCAACCTCCCCACCATGCGCTGACACGACGACCCCGAGCGAGGCGGCGGGCGAGCGAGCTTCAACCAAAGAACCGCAAGTTGGGCCGCTGCAGTCTTCAGCTATGATCTTTGGTCTTCAGTCGACGGCCTGATGAGCAAGCATCGACTAAAGAACCGCAAGTTGGGCCGCCGCTGTCTTTAGCTATGATCTTTGATCTTCAGTCGATGGCCCAATTTCATCTATGGCTGCGTCTTTTGAATAACGGGGAGGGAAGAGGGAGGGGTGACGTCACTCGCAGCTTGAGGAAGAAGGCACGCAGACCCATTGTGACTTCATCAGCGAAAGACAGTCATTTTTAAATTCAGTTTTGTCAGATTTTTGAACATTTTCATTAATAACTCGAGAAATAATGCATGACATTTTCTGGTAAGGCGATTTTGGACTCCAGGGGAAAAATGTCTACCGGAACATGTAAAAATGTTACCGTTAACGCGTCATTTTTCACGAAGATATAATTACACACAAATAAATACACATCCAAGATGAGTTTTATAAGTATAGAGATATTCATATAACCTGTCATATTCTCGTCATATACATATATGGTATAATAGTATATGGTTTAAATAGACTGCAGCACGGAATTAGGCTCCCATAGACTAATATGAGCATTGAGCACTAGATGGCGCTTACTTTTTTAATCTAATTTTCTAATTAGCTTAATTAATTAGTGTGCAACGTTTGACGCTGACGAGTTATGAATTCCTTCTCAATTATATTTTATCTAAATCTGTGCCAGATTTCAAGTAGATACCAGACATGTGTAACGAAAGTTAAATTCTAGACACATTTTTGATGCTCGGCCAACAGCCTAAAATGAGTATGCATCTCAACTTCTGCAAATTACCGCTGTCAATAAGTCTTTACCGCTCTCGGCAATTCTGCCCAATTTGCCTACAACAGTTGCAGTACTTTAAGGTTCAATCAGGTTGTGACTTATAATTCGAAGAATAACAGGCAAACAAGTTAATTTCCAATGTAGAAACAAGGAACTGCATATGTTGGTAACCCAAAAAAAAGACAAAGTTCTGGAGTAACTCAGCGAGTCAGGTAGGATCTCTGGAGAACATGGATAAGTGACGTTTCACGTCAGTACCTTTCTTCTGTCTGACGACGGGTCCCAACCCGAAACATCCCGTCCAGAGATGCTGCCTGACCCACTGAGTTACTCCAGAACTTTGTCTCTTTTTAAAGTTAACTTTCAACCCAAATCATCCACTCTGAACTGCCTACATTAGGTACGTGTACAAACATTTCATTGAGATGGTAGAAAGGAGGAAGAACAAAGCACTGAAACAAATTTACTTTAACTAACTTAATCCTAATGTGATGAATTAAATGGGACAGAAGGTATATAAATAGGATGCTGTTATTTCACAAATGAATAAACTCTGCCAGTTCACCTATTTCACTCTTACACCACTTTAACGAGCACTGATTATTCAACTTTCTTTACCCATTGTCTGGCTGGGAATTTTCTTTTATACAGTTCTGGTTGGGCTCTGTAGCCTATTGAGATTTAAACCTTTTTGATTGCATCCAGCACATGAATAATTTCATATGACACTCTATTGGGAAATTTATGCGTGTATTACCGAGATATGCGCTGCATTCGTATCAGAGGAAAATGCAATATGGCAGACTCAATATTACAACATTGAAAATTATTGCATCCTGATCATTCCATCCACTCGATGCTCCCGTGCGGCAGATGATCCAGAAGCTTGAATCGTGCCCAGCCAGATTCAGGAGTAGCTACCCCCCCTCCATTATCAGGCTTCTTGACAGTCCTTCCATAAGCGGGGGTACTATGCAATTCACCACCACCCCATTGACGACATTGGGCTATCTCAGACATAATGCTGAGAACTATATTCTGCACTCTTCATTTTACCCGTTGCTCTATCCATTGTACGAGTGCATCTATGTATGGTATATCTAATCTGTTTGGATAACATGCAAAAAAGCTTTTGATTGTACGTCAGTATGTGTGACAACTTCTTTTGTGTGGCGTGCACAGCCTAAAGTTGTTGGACAACTTGTTCTATTTGATCTTCCGTTTGTGCACGTCGAGTTGATTGCATTAGTCGAAACAGGGCAGACCATGTGTGACAACAGAAAACCTAAACAACCATGGAGCTCGGAACAAAAGAAACTTTAGCTTCTACTAATTTTTCAGATTGATAATAGAAATAAAAATACTGTACCATGGTTTAACCGGTCCTTTGTGTACCAGACAGCTAACCCGTCACCGTGAAGATTCTTTTTCCCAGCTCCATGTACTTTGAATTGGACATGAAGCTCCCAATCCATTAGGTAACATGGCTGCAAAGATAGATGACAATGATTGAGACCTTAAAGAAACAGCGAGTTTGCAGAGAGAAAAGTTCTAAAACTCAGCATCTCTGGATGGTTAAGCTCCCGTTGCAGAAATTTGGAAATGTAGATCAAAATAATTCATTTATACGTCTTTAAATCCCACCATAGATCTGAAGAATTCAAATATCAGCTAATAATGTAATCTGAACGCTAACAAGAAACTGCTTGAAAGATGAGCATGAAACACCAAATTGCATTAAACAAACATCCAACCTGCTGATCCAAGAGTGTTTAGCCTTCAGCAACAAGCAACAAATCTCTAGCAATGTAGTTAACTCTTAAAAGCCCTATCCCACTGTATGAGTTCATTCAAAGAGTTCTCCCGAGTTTGCCCGGATTCGAACTTGGAGATTTACGGTAATGGCCGCTCGTAAGTACTCGGGGCTCTCGTGGACATTTTTCAACATGTTGAAAAATCTTCACGAGTCTTCCCCAGCTCACCTGCCGTTAGCGAGTCTTCCCGACTCTGGCGTTAGCGTTACGAGCCGCTAAGAGATGTCCCCGAGCTCCGACGTATCCGCTACGTTCATTCTACGTGCTTACGAGTTTGGTTTTTTTAAAAACTCGAGACAGCACCTGAATGAGCTCGTACAGTGGGACAGGGCCATTACTGCCCTTTGACATGCCTTGACATAACCAGTACATGAAATGGATTAAGCTCAAGGATCACCTCAACAGTAACCTTTGACACTAAATTCAGATGTAGTAAGGTCTCTCCTAAACTCAAAAAACGATCACATAGACCAGGGGTGGGGAACCTGCGGCCTTCTAGGCCAATAAGTGTGGCCTTTTAAATGAATCCAAATTTTGTCGAATAAATCCATTTATTTGTATTAATATGTTTTTGTTCGCCTTTTATTATTTTTATTTTAATCTTTAAATGAATGTATTTAAAATACCAAAGAGTAAAAGAAGATTCATCTAAATAATCCTCTCCGACTGACGGCCACAATTAAAACAAAAATAAGTCATGAGGGCTATTTTAACACCTGTCATGCTCATGATTTAGTTCTAATGCAACTCTAGAATGTACGTTATCCTCCCTGCCCGACTCAGTTAACCTCACTGCCTGAGGCTGGTTGACGAGAGGGAAAATGTCAGTGAGCGTCCGCTGGCCGTCCAGTCTTCAGTACTATCAACTTTTGATAGCGGTGCACGTGGCTTTCAATTTGACGTTGAATTTGAGAATAGTTAAACAGCCTATTTGTTTGGCTGTGTTTTTTTTTTAAATTCTGTCTGCTTAACAGCCCATCATGTCACAAATGTTACAAAATAATGTACATTTTGAAGTATATCTAATTGAAGTTTCTTGGGTGCGCCCTTGGGTTAGATTACAGCTAACTTAATGCGGCATTCCAACATGAACAAGGTTCCCCACCCCTTATTAAGTAAAAGGGTGTCAAGACACAACATGCCAGATTCTATCACAATGTGCACTTGTTCCACCAACAGGACAGACGTAACAGAGATGATGACCCAGAGGTGGTGTAGGGGAGATAGCTTGGGCTCCAGGCATCTTGTCAAACACCGAGAAGGGAAGTACCGTTCTCACTCACCAAGTGCTCATCTAACATGATCTGTACTCAGAAGAAACAGTGAAATAAGAAAGGCAAATCTTTCACATGGAGTACAATATCCATCACTGAAAAGCAGAATGATGATTGACCAAGTTGGCCCTTGGATCTTGCCTGTATTCTTGGGGTGTTGCGGGTAATCCAACTGAACCGACTGAGTGGGATCAACTGCCATGCTGCTTTTCAATTCTACAATAAACATCCGACAGGGAATGGTCATGCAGACTGGACTAGATGCAGGTTGTGAGCAAGTCGACACAAGAGATGAATATACTATGTTCATTATCCATTGGAAATGCTTCTGGTCATGAGGTCATTGTGAGAGTCACGAACACAAAATCCTCTTCAAGGCCAATTCCAATTTTCACCTCGTAATGCATGATACTGCAATCGACCAAATGGGATAAGGTAGATCTGGCAGCTTAGAACTGGGCATCCACAAGGTACAGTCGACCAGCAGCAGTAGCAGAAAGAGATTCCATCACAATTTAGTTGCAACCTGGCATATTCTCTTCTCCAGGATTAGTTTGTCTATAGAATCAACCTGGTTAATTCTATAGTCAGAAGGATATGCAGGAAGCAGTTCAAGGCACACCTGCAAATGAGATGTTAACCTGAAGTTGCAACATATGCATGTTAACCAGCAAGCAATAGATGAAACGAAGCAAAACTAAGCAATCCTACAGCCAACAGATCTGATCACATTTAATAGCACTGCTATTAAAAGATAACTTTTGACTGACTGTGGCATCAACGAGCCCAAGCAAACAATGGGCACCAAGAAGAAAAGAATTAGAATGATACCTCAAACAAAAAGGGTGTAGTTATTGAAGGTTAACTAACCCAGCTCCAAAATATTACTGCAGTAATTCAGGGCTCCAAGGGCAGCACAGCTGTAACCACACAGCACAAGAGACCCAGATTCAATCCTGACCTCACATGCTGTGTGGAATTTGGACATTTTTCCTGTGACTGTGGGTTTTTTCCAGCTGCTCTGGTTTCCTCCCACGTCCCAAAAATGTGAGCCCCAAAATATTGATGGTGCTCGAAAAGGCCATGGTTATGTCATTGAACATGAAGGATAGGTAGACATAAATGACGCTTGATCATTCTGTATGTGAGCGTCAAATGTTTCAGAACTCGAGTTGAAAAAAACCTGCACTCTCTGTCATAGGCTGCCTTAAAGCTGAGACTGTTATTCTCATTTACTATTTTGTCCTTTTTTAGCCTTGGGCTGGAATTACATGGTCTCAGCAGAAGATAAATTATTCTTCAGCTATTAAGCCGAAGAGTGGTCTCCATGATGATATAGGAGAGTCTGAAGAAGGTTCTCGACCCAAAACGTCACCCATTCCTCTCCAGAGATGTTGCCTGTAACTCCTGTTTGATGGAATGGTCAACAATTCCCTCCTTCATTTTGCCTTTATTTAAGAACAGATTGGAGGGAATAATTAGTTCATAGAGAGGACATACTTGGAGAATGCCACATTTGTATCAGTACTGGATTCACTTAAATATAGGCATTGGTGTAAAATCATCAGCACTACAGTTAGACATTGCTGAATCCAGTTCCCTCCCATTCAGAATACTTGCAAATGTTTGTGTTTTTGCTGTGTTTTCATTTCACTAACAAAGTTCACAGCACCTTCCACTCGTTAGATATTTAATTAGATATTTAATTGCCCACCAAAATTCACAACTAGTTTAAATTGCAGGGCTTTGACTTGAAGCATTGTTAACCACTAACTATGCTATGCATACAAGTCCCATGGTTACGACCCCAATTTTTGCAACTCCTGCCATTCTTTTCAATGAATGACGCTTGATCCCCCAGCTTGATGGTAAAGAAGAGAGCAGGGCAATGCTGAGCCATGAGGATACATCTTGCGATGGATTATAATGATCAAACTACCAATATTCTACAATCTGGATGCCCAGTTGTATGCTCATAGATCTTTTCTGATTCTACTGTATTCAGCCCAAAAGTGCAGCACAGCATGGAGCATTCCCTCAGAATTAATAGAACTGCATATCTGTAAAGATTGTGGTAATTGCTAATTG
Source organism: Raja brachyura (assembly GCA_963514005.1). Next base: position 66,044,311 of record OY740791.1, read on the forward strand.
CGTACAAAGTTTGGTTTACAACAAACAGAAAATGATGCCAACACTCAGCTGGTGAGGCTGCAACTTGGAGAAGCGATTCAATTCATGACTGAAGTGGAAAAATCTTCAGCAGAGCCAGGAACAAGACTGAATGTCTTGTTAAGCTGTCATTAAGCTGCAACACTTGTTTTACTTATTGCACGTACGTATTTGACATTATTTTTATTTTGAGTAGATACCACTCTTCTTCAGACCAAGAGTCAGGGGAGAAGGAACTGAGAGATATGAAAAGGCACATGATCAAGGAAAGGTGGAGCCCACAATGGTCAATTGTTGGCTGTGGGAAAGGTGGTGACAAGTAAAACAAACAGGGAAGCTCAGCAGGATGGCAGTGAAACTAGGTTGGGGGAGGGACAGAGAGGGGATACAACGGTTACTTCAAGTTAGAGAAATCAATATTCATACCGCTGGGTGGTAAGCAGCGTAATGTCCCAAAGTTAATGTCACTGAGCTAACAATCTGGTAAGGAACAATAATGGTGATGGGTAGAAAAAAGATTTTCCATGTAAAAATACTGCCTGGTCATGAGGAAGGAAGGTCTATCATCCTTCTAATTGTATTAAAAAATTGACTCAGCTCTAGTAAATGTAACTTAAGAATTTCATAAGAATTGCATAAAAGTTGTCAATATGGAGAAACGGTACTGTTATTCCTGCTGTCTGCACATGCTTACCACTCTGTTCCAGATCGATCCACTTTTACTGCGATCATCGGGAGTAAGACGAACGTATTGGCCCGTAAGCATTGTGCTCCCGCTAAAATCCCACAGTGGCATTGAGCTTGAGCCCACTCCTGCAGGAAGACCCAAAGTAAATCATGTAAAGCTTTGCACAAAGATTAACAATTTCCCAAAAACTTCCAATGAATGACCATTCATGCAAGGAGGATATGTAAAACTGCATTTCATTTTTAACAGCCTGAATTGTCCGGATGTAGCTGAAAACATATTAATGGTGGCTTTCAAGGAGCACTTGAAGATGAAGAAAGAGTTAAACATGAAGTGGTTGAAAGCTTGACGATTAACAGCAGTGGAAAACATTTTTGTATTAAGTGAAAGCGAGTCTTAAAAAAGGCAAAGCAAGTGATCTCCACTTTAGCTCATTATGGATGACTGCCTCAAAACTTCAAATAAAATTCAAACAACTCTATTATATTTCATTATTGCATATTATGACCTTGTAGAATCTAGCTGCTCAGGCTTCTCGATGTAAATGTTGGCACATGCTTTAAAAGATGTTTACCAGAAAGAGGTGACCCGGAATCCAACAAATATACATATACTTGTGTGTTGATGCTCTAAACATGCTTGCACCAGCTGGTGCTCCAATCACCAATATTGCATGACAGGTTTTGAAACTGTGAGGCCATTTACGCAATAGCTCCCAGGAGTATCCACTGAGTTTGAAGAAGGGTCTTGACACAAAACGTCACTCCAGAGATGCTGCCTGTCCCGCTGAGTTACTCCAGCTTTTTGTGTCTATCCACTCCCATTAGTTCCATTTACCATCGTTTCCCTGCAGCCGACAATCTATTCTCTGGCATGTACCCTTCAGTTTTGTGTAGTTTAGAGATACAGTGCAAAACCAGGCCCTTCAGCCCACCGAGTCCACAGTAACCAGCGATCCCCACACACACACTAACACTTCCCTACATTCCTAGGGACAATTTACAATTATACCAAAAAATTTAGCCTACAAACCTTTATGTCTCCGATGCGTGGTAGAAAACCCACGCAGGTCGCAGAAAGAATGTACAAAGATTGAACCCAGGCTCTGTAAGGCAGCAACTCTACCACTGCTCCACAGTGCCGCCCTATTCAATTCGCCCATGATTCGTTGACCAGCCAACTACCCATTTGCCCTCTCATTTCCCCATAATCCTGCAATTTCTTCTCACTCACATGCTCATCTTTACTTTTTATTCTACTTCCCTACACTCTGGGACAATTTAGAACAGCCATTAATCTTACTGCAGGTGTTTGCAAGCAGCATCTGATGTCATGACTGAACCCACCTGCACTGAGCAGTGAGGCAGCAGAACTGATGGCTGCACTCGTGAGCTGCTTCTCTACTGAGGTACACTGGATGGAATTGTGAAAACAAAAAGGTCACAAAATGAAGCGGGAGAGATAAACCAATTTCTCATGTTTGCAGGGTGTAGCATTTGGAGAGCCAACCCGCTATTAAGTGGAAACAAGTCATTCAAATGTGATATTAGGAAACATTTGAATGAATGAATACGTTTATTGACCAAGTATTTACATACAAGGAATTTGCCTGGGTGCTGCGCCTGCAAGTGTCAACAAAACATACATTGACAGTTAGGAATGGCACATAAAACATTAAACATTTTCCATGTGTGTCCATGTGCAACACTCTTCTTTATATCGTTAAGTGAATGGTAAATTTTAAGTGAGAAGTTTTTAAGTTTTTAATTAACCAAACCCACAAGGAAATATGGAGCAAATCTGTGTTTTTTTTTTACCCGAGATGTCAGATCAACCACAACTCAATGGTGGAAAAATGTCAACAGGCTAACAATCTATCCCTCTTCTTGTGCCAGTGTCTCAGATCGTCTCTCTAGGTAAAGATCAAGATATTCCCTCAGTTTGTTAAACCTTACACATTACTGTCGCCTTATGGCAACACAGAAAACAAGATCTAGATCCTTACTCTGACAGTGGAGGAGGCCCAGGACAGAAACGTCAGTATGTGAATGGAAAGGGGAGTTAAAGTGTTTGGCATCTGGGATATCACGTAGGCCAAGGCTTAATGTGCGTAGGTGTACCTAGGTCGTCCTAGAAGCAATTGGATCCTTCACTTCCTGACTGCAGTGAGAATAGCTGAAAAAACACCTTCCACAATAGTGCTCAACATTGTTGGCTGTAGAAGAGGTGATACCGAGAGGGTATGAACAGTGAAACTAAGAGGATGGCAGTGAAACTAGTAAAACAACCAGGGTACTGACCTATCTGCCCTGGGCCTCCTCCACTGTCAGAGTGAGGCCAAAAGCAAATTGGAGGACTAGTGTAAGAAGGAACTGCAGATGCTGGTTTAAACCGAAGATAAACACAATAAGCTGGAGTAACTCAGCGGGACAGGCAGCATCTCAGGAGTGAAGGAATGGGTGACGTTTTGGGTCAAGACCCTTCTTCAGACTCAAGAAGGGTCCGAAGAAGGGTCTCGACCCAAAATGTTACCCATTCTTTTTCCCCAGAGATGCTGCCTGTCCTGCTGAGTTTGGAGGAATAGTACCTCATATTCGCTTGGGCAGCTTATAACCCAGCAGTATTAATATTGATTTCTCTCATTTTAAGTAACCCATGCATTCCCTCTCTCACCGTCCCTCCCCCACCCTAGTCACCCTGCTAGTTTCACTGTCATCACTTCTTCCACAGCCAACAATGGATTATTGCAGGATCCACCTTTCCTCGATCATCCTTGCTGTGTTCTTCCTTAAACCTCCAGTTTCCCTCTCCCCTGATTCTCAGTCTGAAGAAGGGTCTCGACCCTAAACGTCACCTATTCCCTTTCTCCAGACATGCTGCTGCCTGACCCGTTGAGTTACTCCAGCATTTTAACAGAGTCACAGAATGACCCTTCAGGCCAACTTGCCCACACCGGCCAACATGTTCCAGCTTACACCAGTGCGATTTGCCAGTGTTTGGCCCATATCCCTCCAAACCTGTCCTGTCAATTTTCTGTTAATCTACACACTCTTAGAAACATAGAAAATAGGTGCAGGAGGAGGCCATACAGCCCTTCGAGCCAGCAACGCTATTCATTGTGATCATGCACAATGTTTGTGTAAATTGTGTTGTGTCTTGGTTCTTTTTCTCGTTTGTATGACTGCTGAAACCACATTTCGTTTGAACTTCAATGAGGTTCAAATGACAAAATAAATTGTATTATATTGTATTGTAATCAATAACCCGTGCCTGCCCTCTCCCCATAGCCCTAGACTCCACTAGCCCCTAGAGCTCTATCTAACTCTCTCTTAACTCCCTCCAGTGATTTGGGAGAGAGTCTACACACTCTTGTGTTTCTGATTAGTTAAGTTCCGCTCGGTTGAGAGTTCTGCGGGATATGCTGCAAGTTTGCCCAGCCCAGAAGTGTTATGGTGAGGCCTAACAGCCAGAGTTTGGGTCTGTCGGGTTGGCGACCTCCTCCTCTCCCCCCTCTACCCTCACACACACACACACACACTCTCACTCACCCTGGTACGGCTTCATCAGACTGTGCTCTCGCTTCAGGTACTCGGTGTTGCCGTCCGTCATGTCAGCGGCCGCTGGGCCCACGGCCGAGCCTAAGCAGTGCAGTAGGAGCAGCGTCCAGCCGAGCGCGGGGAGCGGTCGCTGTTCCCGCCCGCCATCACCATCACCATCACCACACACGCACTCCCGGCCTCGCCGCGCCGCCGCCATGTTGTGCCCGGTCCGTCCACTTCCTTCCTGCGGGTCCGTCGTCTGCAGGCGCCGCCCGCCCCGGCCCGGCCCGGCCCGGCTAAAGGGTGAGGAGAAAGACAACCACTAGCCGTGGTACGTACACAAGCGGGGACACGGATCTACAGCGAGGCGAGGCGAGGAGGGAGGGAGGTACACACAACGCTGGAGTAACTGAGTCAGCGGGACAGGCAGCATCTCTGGAGACGTGGTCTGCACTCACTGGTCGGGGTGCAACCCTCTCCAACACACACGTCAAAGCTCACCGTTTCACCTGTTTTTTTACAAAATGTTAAATGGCCAGCTCGACATAGGTTACAAAACCCACACCAAACCCATTAGGAGCAGACGAGGGCATTCGATCCAATTTGAGATTCCAGCTACCAAGACAGATGTGTACAGCAATTCATTCATCCCCCGCACAATTAAAGCATGGAATAATCTCCACCCTACTATAGTTACCCAACCAGATGCAACTACATTTAAGGTAGCTCTTTCTTCCCCAAAACACTTTCATACTTAAATCCTCCCTCCACCACCTCCAGTTTAAATTCCAATTTGGAATATTTTTGGTGGACCAAGAACCAAGAACCAAGATAAGGAATGGGTGACTGTTCGGGTCGAGACCCTTCTTCAGACTTCTTCTTCAAAGAAAAATACTGTACCCACTGGGTACAGTGTACCCAATCTTAAACTGTTTCAAGTACAAAATGTTTAAGAGGGAACTGCAGATGCTGGGAAGTTGAAGGTAGACAAAAATGCTGGAGAAACTCAGCAGGTGAGACAGCATCTATGGAGCAAAGGAAGGGTTTCAATCCGAAACGTTGCCTATTTCCTTCGCTCCATAGATGTTGCCTCACCCGCTGAGTTTCTCCAGCACTTTAGTCCACCTTCGATTTTTCAGCCTTTGCAGTTCCTTCTTAAACACCCATCGTTTATTTATTTATCTCCGTACTCCACAATTTGAGATTTGTAATAGAAAAAAATCACACGTGGTTAAAGTGCACATTGTCAGATTTTATTAAAGGCTATTTTTATACATTTTGTTTTCACCATGTAGAAATTACAGCAGTGTTCATACATAGTCCCCCCATTTCAGGGCACTGTAATGTTTGGGACACAGCAATTCCACGTAAATGAAAGTAGTTATGTTCAGTATGTTGTTGCATATACTTTGAATGCAATGACTGCTTGAAGTCTATGATTCATGAACATCACCAGTTGCCAGGTGTCTTCTCTGGCCTGGGCCTCTGCCAGGCCAACATTGCAGCCATCTTTAGATTATACTTGTTTCGTCGGCCAGTCCCCTTCAGATTTCTCTTCTGCAGATAAATGGCATGCTCAATTGGGTTCAGATTGGGTGATTGACTTGGGATCATTGTCTTGCTGTAGAATGAATTTAATTGAATTTCCTTTATTGTCATTCAAACAAGTTTGAACAAAATTTCGTAGCATGCACTCATGACAATAAAACGCGCCAAAACACACAATTAACACAATTTAACACAAACATCCATCACGTGAATCTCCAGGCACCTCCTCACTGTGATGGAAGGCAAAAAGTCTTATCTCTTCCTTGCTTCTTCTCCCGCGGTCAGGCAGTCAAACTGCTGTGTCGCGGCTCTCGATGTTGAAGCTCCCACCGGGCGATGGTAGATTCCGCGGCCGATTTTGAGTACGGCAAATGAGCTGATTCAAACTCCGCGATTCGGGTGGGTGAAGCTGCTGTTGGGGGTTTTCCCGAAAATCGGTCATCAACAAGCGACCTGCGAGCTCCCGATGTTACCGTCCACAAGGCTTGCGGCCGAAACTCTGAAGTCGGGTCGCAGCCACAGCGCCACCACAGCCTCCAAAGTCAGCCAGCTCCGTGATGGTGAGTCCACTGGCTCTGCCACCAGACAGATGGACTGCAGGCGAGCCGTTACTTCCGGATGAACTGCCACCCAATGAGTTTTGAGGCATTTGTTTGAACTTGAACAGCTAGGATGTGTCTATACACTTCCGAGTTCATTATGCTATTACCATCAGCAGTTGTATCATCATTGAAGATAAGTGAGCCAGTACCTTCAGCAGCCATACATGTCCAACCAATAACACCACCACCACCGTGTTTCACAGATTAGGCAGTATGCTATGGATCTTGGGCAGTTCCTTCTCTCCTCCATGCATTGTTCTTGCCATCACTGATATAAGTTAATCTTCGTCTCATTGGTCCACAAGACCTTTTTTCCAGAACAGTGGTTGCTCTTTTAAGTACTTCTTGGCAAATTGTAACCTGGCCATCCTATTTTTGCAGTTAACCAGTGGTTTGCATCTTGCAGTGTCGCCTCTGTATTTCTGTTCTATAGACAGTGGTCATTGACAAATCCACACCTGCCTCCTGAAGAGTTTTGTTGATCTGTCAGACAGGTGTTTGAGGAGTTTTCGTTATTATGGAGAGATTTCTTCTGTCAACAGCCGTGGAGGTCTTCCTTGGCCTGCCAGTCCCTTTGCGATTAGTAAGCTCACCAGTGCTCTCTTTCTTCTTGATGATGTTCCAAATGAAAAAAATGTTACTTAAATAACAACTAAACGAACAGGTTTGCTTCTTAATAAACAGACAACACACAAACTGTTTGGTAGACCAGTTCAAAACTTTACTTATTATCGGCCGAAGGAAGGGAGTGAGAATTCTAGTCAAGTGAGCAATACAGTCACTTCACAGCCCTTAGCCCACTTCCTCGAACAACAGAATTACATCGTATTATATAGTGATTTTTTGTCACCTTAGCACATTCCACAAACATTAGTCATGGTCAGAGGTACAGGAAAATAAAGATTACCACAGGATGCACCCGAGTGGTCTCGTCAAAGGCATCTTATCATATGGTACAAGGACTTTACACATCAAAGGCTTCAGCCATTTGTCATTGCCCCTTACTGGGATCAATCTAGTTTCCTCTCTCGTCACCACCTCCCTCATAACATCGGACATTTGTTCTAATACCCCTTACTGGGATTAATCTGGGGCTTCCTTTCTCGCCAAATGCTAAACACATTCTAAGTCATTCCTTATCTCAATACACAGTTACAGTAACCTGACTTGCCTTTCCGTATTATTCTACTGGAGAAAAGCCTATTTTGAGACTAAATATAAGCTGTAAGCTAGCCCAGGAATATTTTAATATTCTTCTTATATTTTTTAACTGAATTTAGCCTTATCACAAACAGTTGATTTTGATAAGCCTAAGGTTTGGCTGATGTTTCTCAGTCTCATAATGGCTTATTTGACTTTAATTGGCACAACTTTGGTCCTCATGTTGATAAACAGCAATAAAAGTTTCCAAAGGTGATAGAAAGACTGGAGGAAAGACTAGGTGCTGAGAGCTCTCTTATACCTGCATTAAGGAGGCATTTAAACACACCTGAGCAATTACAAATACCTGTGAAGCCATGTGTCCCAAACATTATGGTGTCCTGAAATGGGGGACTATGTATAAAAACAGCTGTAATTTCTACATGGTGAAACCAAAATGTATAAAAATGGCCTTTATTAAAATCTGACAATTTGCACTTTAACCACATGTCATTTTTCCAATTACAAATCTCAAATTGTGAAGTACAGAGGAAAATAAATCAATGATGGGTCTTTGTCCCAAACATTATGGAGGGCACTGTACATTGAGCTGTGTTGGAAGGAACTACAGATGCTGGTTTACACTGAAGATACACATAAAATGCTGGAGCAACTCAGCGGGACAGGCAGCATCTCTGGAGAGTCAGGGGAGAGGCAACTGAGGGATATAGACGGTGATGGAGGGAGATATAGCACAAATGAATGGAAGACAAAGGAAACGGGTCATTGTTAGCTGTGGGCTAGGTGGGAACGAGTTTTGCAGCCAATGAGACTCAACAAGCTAACTTTTAAGTCTGGTACGACTAGGGCGGGGGAGGGATGGAGAGAGAGGGGAAGCAAGGGTTACTTGGAGTTAGAGAAATCAATATTCATACCACTGGGTTGTAAGCTGCCCAAACAAAATTTGAGGTGCTGTCCCCCCAATTTGCGTTGGTCCTCACTCTGACAGTGGCGAAGGCCGAGTTCGGAAAGGTCAGTGTGGGAATGGGAGGGGGAGTTCATCTGTGGTGAGGATAGGAAGAGACCGACTGTGGACATATGGAGGATGGAGGCGGCTGCACCCTCGGGAGCCAGTCGACGGGGAGCAGCTCAATGGTATCGCCGCCAGCGACCGGCTATTCCGTCGGAGCGAGGTCTGCGAGCTGGCCGCTGCAGGCTGGCAGCCCCTCGGCCCGGCCTCAGCATGGCGATGGCAGGGTCCCAAAGCATCGGTCCCCGCCAGCAGCACGATGATTCTGGTTGGGAATGATCACCATCAGCCATGGCAGAAACTGCAGCGGAAAAAAGACCCCCTGGTCCTCGACTGCTACCCTTAAAGGCATGGATGGATGGATGGATGGATGGGTGATCTTTGGGAGCAGAGGGAAATCCTCTCCCTCCAGCAATCTGTCCACAGTTAGTTGAGGAAAAGAAGTGGCTGGTAAGACCAAGCCTCAAGGATCTTGGTCCGATTTTGTACAAGTGGGTTGCCAAGGTCGCTGATTTCACCTTAAAATGAGCCAACTGAGTGTGCAAGTCAGTGGGGAATGCGTAACCACACTGGAGAGGGCACAGAGGGGAATCACCTGGATGTTTTCTGTGGTGGGGCGTTTCAGTCACTAGGAGGGACTGGAGAAACTATTTTTTTCTCTCTTCAGAGCAGAGAAGTCTGACAGGTAACCAGAATTATACGGGGCATAGATTGGGTAGCGAATAAGAAGCGTTTCCCCGTGGCAGTGGTAATCTGAACCAGAAAGCATGGATTTAGGGTAACTGGTCGGGGATTAGCCGGATCCTTGGGAAGAATTATTTGAAGGTAGATAGTGGCTTGTATCTGGAACACATGTGGGGATGGTTCTGGAGGCGGCAACTCTCAAAATATTTAAAGAGTATCTGGATGAGCACTTAAATCATGAAAGTGGTGAAGGCTACAGTCCAAGTGCTGATAAATGAGATTAATGTGGATGCTACTTGATTGTCAGCAGGGGCATCATGAACCAAATGGCCTTTTATAATGCTTTGATTGAATGGTTTGCATTAATAGTCCCATTTTGTTTACAAGCCCATCAATCAACTGTTATATGTTATTCAGACTTTAATATTCAGGAACCTACTCACACACACACATGGAACCTTGCACACCACTCTATCTTGAACACAACACAGCTTTGGCTAATGATCAGTTATAGAGTCATACAGCGTGGAAACTGGCCCTTCAGCCCAACCTGCCCACACTGGCAAATGTGTCCCAGCTACACTAGTCCCACCTGCCTGCATTTGGCCCATATTCCTCCAAATCTGGCCTATCTATGTACCTATCTATCTGTTTCATAAACGTTGCAATAGTCAGAAGTTCACAAGTTATAGGAGTAGAATTAGGCCATTTGGCCCATCGAGTCTCCTCTGCCATTCAATCATGGCTGATCTCTGCCACCTAATCCCATTTTCTTGCCTTCTCCCGATAACTCCTGACACCCAATCTAATCAAGAACTTGTCTATCTCTGCCTTAAAATATATATACTGACATCTGTGGCAGAGTTTCACAGATTAACTACTCTCTGACTAAAGATGTTCCTCCTCACCTTTTTAAAAGAGCGCCCTTTAATTCTGAATCTATGACCTCTGGTCCTAGACTCTTTCACCAGTGGAAACATCCTTTGCACATCCACTCTATGCCTTTTGTTATTCGGTAAGTTTCAATGAGGTCCCCCCTCAACCTTCAAAACTCCAGCCAGTAGAGGCCCAGTGCTGTCAAATGCTCATAATATTCTAACCCACTCATTCCTGGAATAATTCTTGTAAACCTCTGGAGCGTAGGTTTACCAGGTCAATTACCGGAATGGTGGGACTGATGTATGTTGAAAGAATGGGTTGATTGGGATTGTATTCACTGGAATTTAGAAGGATGAGAGGGGATCTTATAGAAACATATAACATTCTTGAGGAATTGGACAGGCTAGAAGCAGGAAAAATGTTCCCCATGTTGGAAGCGTTCAGAGCCAGGGGTCACAGGTTAAGAATAAGGGGTAGGCCATTTAGGACTGAAATGAGGAAATACCTTCTTCACCCAGGGAGTTGTGAATCTGTGGAATACTCTGCCACAGAAAGCAGTGAGGCCAATTCACTGGATGTTTTCAAGAGAAACATTTTGTTCTTAGGGCTAACGGAATCAAGGAATATGGGGAAAAAGCAGGAACAGAGTACTGGTTTTGGATGGTCAGCCATGATCATATTGAATGGCGGTGCTGGCTCGAGGGGCCGAATGGCACCTACTTTCTGTTTCTGTACCCTCACAATTTGCTCACAGCACTCCAATGCGACCCGACCAGCGCCTTATAGAGCTACTATCGCTCAACTACCATCTCTGGCTGCTTGTTCCATTCACCCACCATCCTTTGTGTGAAAAAGTCACCCCTCAGAACTCTTTTCCCCGTCAACTTATACCTATGTCCTCTGGTCCTCGATTCACCGACTCTGATCAAGAGAATCTGTGCATCTACCAGATCTATTCCTCTCTATAATATCACCCCTCTTCCTCCTGCACTCCATGAAATAGAGTCCCGGCCTACTCAGCCTCTCCCTACACCTGAGACCCTCTAGTCCTGGCAACATCTGCATAAACCTTGAGTCCTGACAACATCCTCATAAACCTCGAGTCTTGGCAACATCCTCATAAGTTGATGTCAATGAGAAAACCTTACTATTCTAGTGAGGATTGCTTGGCAAGGGGGATACAAAGCTAATGGCAGCAATAACAAAGATGGGGAACAGATACCTAAGTAACCATTTATTCCTTCAGAAGAGTCACATTCCCATAATCAGTGGTGGGGCTGAAACCATTGTGACATTGAGGCTCTCAAACCTCACTTTCCCGACAGCCCAGTCTCTTTAAATGGCATAAGCATGCACATCTTGCTTTCCCCAATACTTCATATAGCATAACCATGGCTTTATGCTTTTTGGAGCAACAAGAAACTGCAGATGTTGGCTTACAAAGACACAAAGTGCCGGTGGGTCAGGCAGCATCTCTGGAGAACATGGATAGGTGATGTTTTGTCCATTTGTATGCCTTTTCCTTTTTTGATTAATTAAAATAGATAGAGCTATAGGGGCTAGTGGAAAAGGGATATGGGGAGAAGGCAGGCACGGGTTATTGATTGGGGACGATCAGCCATGATCACAATGAATGGCGGTGTTGGCTCGAAGGCCGAATGGCCTCCTCCTGCACCTATTTTTTATATTTCTATGTTTCTATATTTCTAAAACTGCAAACTGAACAGGCAGTGATTGAGGTGCCACTTCTCTATTTGACACTCACAATCACCAGTTCGTGCTTTTCAGTATTTAAAAGTTCAAATGACAAGTTGCTTACGAGGCCGATAGGTTCGGTGTCCTTTGAGAATTTGAGAACAGCAAATGAAAAAAAGCCAAAACTATGTATGCTGGAAACAGCACAGGAACAGGCCCTTCAGCCTACGAAAGCCATTGCTTAACATAATGCCAAATTAAACTAATCCCTTCTGCCTACATGCTTTCCACATCCTTCTATCCATACATGTTCATGCGTTCATGTTAAGAGCCTCTTAAATACCATTACAATACCTACTAATATCACCACCCCAAGCAAAATGTTCCAATAACCTAGCAATCTCTGTGTTTAAAAAAAAACATAACCTGCACATAACATTCAAACTTTCTCTCTCTGGCCTTAAGACTTTGCCTCCTATAATTGGACATTTCCACTCTGGGTGGAACTCAACTGACTGTTCACCCTATCTATGCCTCTCATAATTTAATGTATATCTGGTGTCTCCTCAATAGAGAAAACAATCTTCATTTTCAGATTGAAATAATGTTATAACCAATTTGGCCCTCATAATGCAAATAGTGTTCCCCAATTCATCACTTCCATTATATCCAATTCGCGTTATAGAAACATACGTTATTGCAGAACAACTTGCATATCATGTTTTTCATTCAAAATCCTTTGAAAGATTGGAACAAACGTCATTTAAATCTACTTCTAAAACCAAACTTGTCTTGCTCCATTTGTCTTATTTGAATCAATTTGAATACATTGTTGGTGCTACCATTTATAGGAAATACTGATGAGCAGATTAACATTAATAGCTCTTGATTAGGTGAGTATTACTAATATATCCTTTTTTCAGTAGGGTATGCCTTCATTATAGCTTATCAGAATGTACAGTTTCACACTGCAACATCTGACTGAGAGATTAAGGGATGCTCTTGGTGTACAAAAGGGAATAGTAATTGTTTATTGAGGTTTTACACAGAATATTTGGGGAAAGAAACAATAAACATGCATATTTTAAATAAATTGTTGGAAACATTAAACAGGGTTAGACAGCATCAGTGTACAGAGAAGCCAAGTTAAGGTTTCAGGTCAGTAACCATTCAACAGAACAGCATGCTTTTGCACTCGAAAGATTCATGACCGAACTCATGAAGCTGTCGCTAAAATAGGCAGATTTTGCTGGTGATTTCTCAAGACAATTTGCTATTTGTTATTCAGTTTTGTGCTGTTGTTCCAGTTTCCAGGAACAGCCTTTATTAATCTCACTTGTTTCTACATGTAAAATCTCAAGGCCGGTACAGGACACATTTTTAATCGCCAACAACTACTTTGTCAATAAACTGGTAATACAGTTGCTGATCGTGGCTCTGTGATAACAAATGTAGGTTCTAGCACTATTCTTGACACTTTGCTAAGGGAATGCTACATTGTCTAAAAAGTACTGCTTTTTTGAAAGAGAAGTTGAAGTGATGTCTTGTAAAACTGTAGTTTTTGAGTTTTGGCCAGTACTGCCCAAACCAACATCCTCTAATCATTCGTGATAAACAAAGTGCTGGAGGAACTCCAGATTCCAGCACCTGCAGTTTCTTGTACCTTCCCCATATCATTCTTTTATGTTTACATCCTAGTTAACTTGATGTGCTAGCAAGGAGGAGTTGGAACTGGGCCTCATTTCTCCCCTTCCTTGAGCCTAGAACTCGATTCGACTCGAACACACATTAAGATACAACACATATTTATTAAATCACTTACAGCATGGATCTGCATACGTTACAGCTCCGAGCTGCTACTGCTACTAACCAATGTAAGCGGGCGTTCAATACTATAAAGCACATACTAGGCGGTGCTTCTACTTACAAGCACTATAATTGGCTAATATGAAATAGCCAATCTACATCTCTTCTTGTAGGGGCTAGTGGAATCAAGGGATATGGGGAGAAGGCAGGCACAGGTTATTGATAGGGGACAATCAGCCATGATCACAATGAATGGCGGTGCTGGCTTGAAGGGCCAAATGGTCTCCTCTTGCACCTATTTTCTATGTTTCTAAATAAAGAAATATCGGTGGCTAAGCAATATAGGCGGAATGTTAATAATATATTTGCTAAGTTACACAAAATCATCATATCTAACGGGTGGCCTGCAAACCCGTCCGGCCCGTGTGCGGTACGAGACCGCCTCACCTCCTTTCGCTGGAGAAGATACCGGGGAGGGGAGTGGGAAAACAACCGGCAATCCGATAGGCAGGGTGGGAGACGAGATAGGCGAGCCAGGCGCCAAACGATGCGGGGAGAACACGGTGGGATCGGCGGTTGGCGGAGGGGGCGCGGGACCGACTGTGGGAGGGTGTACAAAACGCGAGACATCAGGATATGGAGTTACAGGACGCGGTTCCTTCAACGTTGACGGTTGCGTCTGTAAATGACTCCGTCCACTTCGATCAAGTAAGACTGCGGCTCTTTAGCAGGGCCGTGGATGTGTTCCAGACGTACATAGCCCTTGTTGGTCTGCAGGCAAACCACTTGTCCACGTGCGAGAGGTGATGTTTAAATTGGAGTTGTTTCTGAACTGCAGGCGGGGAAAGAACTTGTGGCTGCAAAAGCTGCTGGGACACAGGCAGGGGAGCACGGGTTTGGCATGACATCAGTCGTTGGGCTGGAGAACCTAGTATGTGATCCCGTGCAATGTTCCGTAGATTGAGCAAGTCCAGGTACACATCTGATTTGGCAAGGTATGATCGCTCCATGAGTTGTTTTGCACTCCAAACGGCGGGTTCGGCGAGTCTTGTACTGCAGGAACTCGGGACTGCTGGTAACGTGTGGAAAGTCCCATTGTTTCTCAAATTTTTTGAAGGCGTGGTTGGTGAACTGTCTGCCGTTGTCGAACTAGATACGTGCAGGGGAGCCGTGCATGGAGAGGTGACGCTGCAACTTCTCGATGACTGCCTCAGAAGAAATGTTTGAAGTAAGCCGATTTCGAACCAGCCCGAGTAAGAGTCAACAAGAACCAGATAGTGTTTCCCGTGCCACTCGAAGATGTTGGTGGCTAACGAGGACCACGGGAGAGGAGGGACTGGTTGTGGCAGTAAGGGCTGCTTCTGCTGATTTGGCGTCAGACTTTTGCAGACAGCGCACGTTTCGGTTTTTTCGCATATGTACTTGGCCATACCGTGCCAGTAAAACATGCTTTGCCCCCTTTGGAGGGTTGCCTCCATGCCGGGGTGGCCCCTGTGGATGCCGTTATAGTATTCGTCCCGTAGGGCGGCTGGAACCACTGCCTTGCGGCCCTTGACTATGATTCCATCCTGTAGCACTAGTTCATCGCGAACCAGGAAGTTGGGGCGTATTTCTAGACAGCAATTGTAAAGTCTCATCAGCAGCCGTGTGTTCAGCTAGGCTGCTTAAACAAACTCAGTTGGCACAAACGAGACCTTCAGTACTGAAAATTGGTTCGTTTGGAGAGTTGTTCATTGGTTCTGCGCAGGGCTCTGGATAGCGTGTCTGCGATGTACATGTCTTTACCTTTCTTATAGACGATGTTAAAATCAAATTGCTGCAGTTGCACCATCATCCGCTGTAGCCGTGCTGGGACAGCGTGGATCGGTTTGTTCAAAATGGTGACCAGCGGCTGGTGGTCAGTCTCAATAGTCACAGTCTTACCAAAAATGAAGTTCTTGAATTTAGTTCAGGCAAAGACCACTGCGAGCAGTTCTTTTTCGCTCTGGGCGTAACACTGTTCAGTCAGTTAGTGTACGAGACGCGTACAAAACGGGCTTGAAATCGCCTTTGGTAGTGGCCTGCAGGCACGCTGCGCCTAGCCCGTCCTGGGATGCATCGCAGGTGAGCGTTACTGGTAACTCCAGAGCAGAGGGTAGGTGCGCTAGCCAGCTGCAGTTTGAGAGTGTTGAAAGCTCTTTGGCGCTGCCAGGACCAGTGATCAGTGATGCGGCATGCGTCCTTGTGTGTCAGTTCTCGCAGGGGGACCGATATGTCGCTGAGGTTGGGAATAAATGTTCCCAGGTAGTTAACCACATCGAGGAAGAGTTGTAAGCTCACGACGTTAGTAGGAACCGGCATTTCGTTGATAGCTGCAGTTTTCAGCGGGTCTGGTCTGAGACCGTCGCTGGTAAAAACATGTCTGACGTAAGTGACCTCAAAAACCTGAAACCTGCACTTCAGGGAATTAATTTTAAGCTGAATGTCTTTGGCACGGTCAAGTACTCTCTTCAGCCAGGTCATGTTCAGCCAGGTCGCGACCGTAGACGAGAATATCATCAACAATTATGGCGCATGGGTACTCTGCAAACAATTGTTCCATAGTGCGCTGGAAAACTTCACTAGCGGAGTTGATGCCAAAGGGCATTCTTAGAAATTTGTAGCGGCCAAAGAGGGTGCCGAACGTAGTGAGATTGGACGTCCGGGTCTAGTGGAATCTGCCAAAAAGAACTTTTGGCATCCAGGACTGAGAATACTGCTGCATTGCCAATCTGTGCAGCGACTTCTTCTGTCGTTCGCATTGGGTATTGTGGGCGTTTGATGGCAGTGTTAAGATCTCTTGGGTTGATGCACATACGGATCTCCTCCTTGTTTTTCTTAGTTGCAACCACCATGACGGAAACCCAGTCGGATGGGTCAGTTACCTCAGCAATAACACCCATGGAGACCATCCGCTTGACTTCAGTGTGTATTCTGCCACGCATGGCATATGAGACATGATGTGGTGCTCAGACCACAGGAGTGACTTTGGGATCAACAATAATATGATATTTGACAGGCAGCTTGCCAAGTTCATCATTAAACAGGTCTTTGTATTGAGAGAGTAGCTGCTGAGTGGGCTGATCAGTGAAGCAGAGTTTGTGGACAGTGCGTCCAAAGTAAACCATGCCTAGGTCGTGGCATGCATTGATACCGAGCAAAGTCTCTGAATCTGCCTTGACAATATAAAACTGCAAGGTGAGGGTCTGTTCATCCACAGTGTACTTTAATTCAGCTTTTCCAAGTGGGTGCACGACTTCTGCCCCATAAGCCCGAAGCATTGCGGAGGCCTTATCTATACATTCAGCATTACGATTTTTTTAAAACTCCTTTAATGAGATGACATTGCATTTTGCGCCAGTGTCCACCTTGGCGAAAAGAGGCCTGTTATTCACAAACATGGTTACTTCAGAGTCAAGTAGCTCGTTAGATAAAGGGAGGAGGGAGTTGATGGCAGAACTGGTATCTGGACTGTTTGAGAGCAGGGCGGGGGATGATAACACGCTCTTGGAAGTCATTATCAGTGAGCTCATGTTGAAGCAGGTGCAGGCTCGGCCTTGAGGCTGCAGGAGTCACACGGAAACGGCAGCATCGAGCAAAATGGTTTAATTTCTTACAGAAATTGCAAGCTTTCCCGTAGGCAACACAGAACTGTCGACCCTTAGCATGGATATAGTTACAATTTTGACGACGAGCAGCAGACCCAGTGCGGGGGTTGCGGGAGAAGAAGTCTGTAAGATTGACACTATGCTGCGAGTGGGGACTGAAAGGCATACAATCAGTGTGGGGAGACGTTTTCTCAGAAATACGACAGGCTTGTTCCGCTTGTTCAAGGGTTAATTCAGTATTTCGAAAAAGCTCACCTCTCAGTTTGCTAGCACACATTCCACCAATCAATTTATCACGGGTGAGTTCATCGCATAAATCACGAAATCGACAACGTGCAGCTACGTGCTTCAGATCACTGATAAATCATTCAATAGGTTCATCGACCTGCTGTAAACGAGCATTGAACTTGGTTCATTCAATAATATAGTTTGAAGGCATATCACACAGCTCTCTGAACTTTCTGAGCAAAACCACTGTGTTGTCAATTGTTTCAGCAGGTACACGGACCTGACCGTTGTCATCCAAAACAGCAGGCGCAAAAGTGAAGTTGTCGGCACGATTCATTGCCTCAGGTCCCGCCAGGTTAAGCAAAACAAATGCACACACATCAGGGGGGTCATTACGATGAACGTTGCGAGCATAATAGTGTAGTCACATTCAAAAAGTCTCCAGCATTCAGCAATGTCTGTATCAAAGGAGAGGGCTTGGACGGCAACACAAATTTGCCATAATGGAGATAATAAGGACACAAAATAATCAAATGAAAATAAAACCCGATAACCATGAATGGAGTGGGCAAGACTCACTGTCTGACACCATGTAATGATTCGACTCGAACACACATTAAGATACAACACATGTTTATTAAATCACTTACAGCATGGAACTGCATACGTTACAGCTCCGAGCTGCTACTGCTACTAACCAGCGTAAGCGGGCTCTCGATACTATAAAGCACATACTAGGTGGAACTACTACTAACAAGCACTAGAAATTGGCTAGTATGAAATAGCCAATCTACAATCTTGACAAGTCACAAAGTGCTGCAGTAACTAAGCGGTCCAGGCAGCAACTCTGGAGAACATGGACAAGTTACATTTTGGGTCGGGACCCTTCTTCAGACTGGTAAAATATCCATGTACTCCAGGGAAGCTACCTGACCTGCTGAGTTACTCCAGCACTTGATGTCCTGATTAATACTTTGCCCTTTTTCTGCAGCCTGATAGATCTTGTTCTTGACAGGGTGGAGATGGATTAACTTGGCCGCAATCATTTATTGGGATTCCATTGTTCTCTATGGTGCAGCAGCTGAGTTCAGTTGGGATAATGTTAACATAGCCAGATAATAAGGTGGAGTACAAGGAAAGTTTTCTATCAGTGAACACGTACAATTCAACAGTGCAGATAGTAAAATGAGAAATGTACAGGCACAAAGCAATATCTAGAAATTCCTTTCAGTTGAGGCAGAGGTTCACTTACACCTCCTCCAACCTCATCTACTACATCCACTGTTCTAGGTGTGGACTATACATATCGCCGGAACCAAGCACAGACTGGGCGATCGTTTCTCTGAACACCTCGCTCAGTCCACCTGGGCCTACGCGATCTCTCGGTTGCTAGACACTAACTCCCCCTCCCATTCCCATACTGACCTTTCTGTCCTGGGCCCCATCCACTGTCAGTGAGGCTCAATGCAAATTGGTGGAACAACACCTCATATTTCACTTGGGCAGCTTACAACCCAGCGGTATGAATATTCATTTCTCTAACTTTCCCTCTCTCTCCATCCCTCCCCCACCCTAGTTCACCTACTCGTTTCACTGTCCTCCTGATTAATTTTACTGTTTGTATGCCTCGTAGTCACCTTCCTCTCAGGAAACAATGAACCCTTGTACATTTCCTTGATTATCATCTACTTTGATCTGTCCTTTACACATCTTACATGCTTTTTGTACCTTTACATATCTCTCGTTTCCCTCTCCCCTGACACACAGTCTGAAGAAGGGCCTCGATCCGAAATGTCACCCATTCCTTCTCTCCAGAGATGCATCTGTCCAGTTGCTCCAGCATTTTGTGTCTATCTTCAAGAAATTAATAGTCTATCTCTTAAGTCGTACGGTCTTGCTTCCAAAGCCTTAATTTTCTCATTAGATTGCATACATCTGTAAATATTATTATACAAGGCTGCAACTCAGAATTTGTGTCCGTTTTATGGAATTTCCCAATCTGGAGAGAAATATGTGAGTTTCAGCATCATTTTGCCTAAATGTGTGAAATGTATTTCTTGCATATTCGAGCATGTTGTGATCTCGGATCACAGTACCTGATGCTGGTAGCATCCACCATGATAAAATGTCCTCTGCTAGTGTCACAAGAGCTAGTTTTTAGTTCATAAAAGTATAAGAAATTATTTTCCCAGTGGAAATTTTAATTTCATAAGTAACATTGACTATTAGTTGGTTTGAAATTGATTAAGTTCACAAGAATATTTGTGTTTATTGCAGGAATTTCAGCAAAGGCAAAAAGAACCATATAACCATATAACAATTACAGCACGGAAACAGGCCTTCTCGGCCCTTCCAGTCCGTGCCTACCATTTATTTTCCCCTAGTCCCATCTACCTGCACTCAGACCACACCCCTCCATTCCTTTCCCGTCCATATACCTATCCACTTTACTTTTAAATGTTACAATCGATCCTGCCTCCACCACTTCTGCTGGAATATCATTCCACACAGCCACCACTCTCTGAGTAAAGAAGTTCCCCCTCATGTTATCCCTAAACTTCTGCCCCTTAATTCTCATGTTGAACAAATCATTATGTGAATATAAAGGTCATAGAAAAGACCGAAAGAGGTAATTTCCCAACAATGTGATTAGTACCCCATCAATCCATGGAAATTAATAAGACATCCTTAGCACCTTCACTTCATTCGGAAATGGTTTTGGTGGCGCAGCGGTAGAGTTGCTGTCTTACAGTGCTTACAGCGCTGGAGACACGTGTTCCATCCCGACTATGGGTGCTGTTCCTTCTCCCCGTGACCGCGTGGGTTTCCTCCCAGATCTTCGGTTTTCTCCCACACTCCAAAAACGTACAGGTTTCTTGGTTTATTGGCTTGGTATAAATGTAAATTGTCCCTAGTGTGTGTAGGATAGTGTTAATGTGCGGAGATCACTGGTCGGTGTGGTCTCAGTGTATCTCTAAACTAAACTAACTGATGCCTTGCTGAAATATCTCGTCCATCGGTTTGGTTTCCATAATTGAAATCTCCAAGCTGCATGGTGATTCAATCAACCCTCTTATTGACAAATAAAATAAAGACAGCAAGTTGTGTATTAGCTGCAGAATTCTATTTAGTCATGACATAAACCTAGGATATGCTAGTAATTAGCAAAGATCCTATAGCGAGCAAGAGCGTCCACGCGACGAAAAAGACGTAGTACAGTCACGGGCAGATTCATGGGTAATTTAAGGTCCCATTTCCGTAACCGACTTCCGTCTCCGCACCAAAGATCCCAGAGGATAATAATGCCGAGACGGAAGCCGGTTACGGAAACATCCCCATAAAAATAAACGTTATTTGGTAAACATCTTCTCCTCATTCTCGTTTATTAACACAAACGGATCCCCCGCAACGTTGATTACACTGCGAGTCGGGTCGGGTCGGGTCCGGTTACGGAAATGGATGAAAAAAAGGCCCACGTTCCGTTCCGTTGCGTACTCCACATCAGCCCATTCCATTTAGCTGGAGTGGTCTATCTTGCTCCGCTATAGGATCTTTGGTAATTAGCTTTGGTTAACTAAGAAATAAATGAGGAAGGTTACAAAACCACATCAATTATGTCGCAAGGCCTGTATTAAACTGAGTGCTGATTATCAATTTATCACTGAGATTGGTGTCTGGGATTGACTTAATTTTCTAATGGATTAATTTATAATCATATTCACTGGAGAGCTGTCGTTAATAGTATTAGATTGCCAGTTGATTGAATATGTTTGTGCTTGTGATTGTAGTGAGTAATTTTCCAACAACTGATACCACCTTATTATTCGTATTGGCTGGTTAGAGATCGCTCATCGCCTTCCCCTGGGCAATGGTATTAGTTGTTGTGCTGTAGATTAATGAGCCTCCTTCACCAGAGGTCTTAGCCATTCTTCTTGACACCTGGAATTGAGTTAATCCATTTTACCTGCTGATAACTTGAATCTCTACTTGCTGATTTAAATATCATCTCCTTCAATTTGCTCCACGTGATGCCCGATGACCATAACTGGCAAATCTGATTTCTAAAATTTCTGATACAAGGAACTGCAGATGCTGTTTCGAACAAGAAAGTGCTGGAGTAACTCAGTGGGTCAGGCCATGTCTTTGGAGAATATGGATAGCTGACATTTCGAGTCGGAACCCTTCTTCAGACTGAAAAAGGAACCTGACCTGAAATGTCACCTATGAATGTTCTCCAGAGATGCTGCATGGCCCAGTGAGTTACTCCAGCTCGTTGTATCTTTTTTTCTAAAATAGTAGCCCTTTCTCCCTCTATCTAGTCTATTGGAAATAGAACCTGCTTTCTTGTCGATCGGAGTATCTTTCCAGATTTGTTTAATTCATGCTGGGGCTATGGATTTAACTATCAAAGCCTAATATACATTGTTTTGTCCCAGATAAACCAGACAAAGCTTGTTCAAACAGAATTAGGGAAAAAGAGCAAGAAGCATGGCAAATAAACACTTTTTTTTCATTATCCTTCACAGACACCTACTTGGGAATGGAGGTGGGGGTGAACCAGGTGGAAAATCCCTATAAAGTTTGTTCTTTTTGGTCTTCCATTTTAAATAATTTTACTGTCTATGAAAAGGATAATAAGATTATAATGATTTTTACTTTTAAATATGTTACCTGATAAGCAATCTATAATCTTGGACTAATGATCTTGCGACACAGGTTCTAGTACCACCATGGTAACTGGTGGATTTAAAGGAAATCCACCAGGAGTTAAGGAAAAGATTACTATCAGTAATGATACCACAAAATTCCTGGAATATTATAAAATCCCTTTAGTTAACCAACACACCTTGCAAAAGGAAATCAATTATTCTTACTTATGTTAGGTCTTTATTCTTTGGGGCGCAAAAGGTTAAGGGGGAACTTGATTGAGGTTTTTACAATGATGAAAGGGATAGACAGAGTTGACGGATAAGCTTTTCCCATTGAGGGTAGGGAAGATTCAAACAAGAGGGCATGACATGAGAATTAAGGGACAGATGTTTAGGGGTAACATGAGGGGGAACTTCTTTACTCAGAGAGTGGTGGCTATGTGGAATGATCTTCCTGCAGAAGTGGTGGAGGCAGGATCGATTTTAACATTTAAAAGTAAAGTGGATAGGTATATGGACGGGAAGGGAATGGAGGAGTATGGTCTGAGTGCAGGTAGATGGGACTAGGGGAAAATAAATGGTCGGTACGGACTGGAAGGGCCGAGAAGGCCTGTTTCCGTGCTGTAATTGTTGTACGTTATATATGTTATGTGGTTCCAGGCCCTCAACGCTGTGTGGATTTTCTTTAAACATCCCACTAAAATGGCTCTGCAAATTAGCTCTGTACAAATTTCAAGTTCAAATTTATTTGTCACGTGCAGCATAAGGTGCAATGAGATGAATTTACCATGCAGCGTTACAATTAAGAAAGGACATAATATACAACATAATGCAACACAAACATCCACCACAGCATTCTTCACTGTGGTGGAAGGCAATACAGTTCAGACAGTCCTCCTCCTCCCTTGATCATCTGCAGGGCTGGATTTAGATGAAGAGAGGCCCTGGGCTATTTCACTTGTGAGGCCCCTCCTCCCAATACCCCACCCCCACGACTAGAGGACCATGACTACCCGACAGTGACAGTGTGAAACTTTTAGATCCTACTGTATGTTGTCATTAAACAGTTGGTTTTTAAATACATATTGGATTCACCGCGGAGCAGGCGATGCCTTACCTGGATCACCGTTTGAAGCTCTGGAGTATTGGGCCTGCTGCTTCAACATCAGAGCTGTGGTTTGCGAGCTCCCAGCCTCGGGCCACCTGATTTGAACATCGCGGATCCCTTTGCCGATGGCCACCAGCATGAATCTCCGTCCAGCTCAGCCTGTGGACTTCGGGAGCCGCAGTATCCGGTAGGAAGTGGCCGATTCGGACGTTGGATGGTGACCCCAAATTTCACTGCATACCTCAAAGGCATCGGACATTTTCTCAATACCCCTTACTGGGATTAATCTGGGCTTCCTCTCTCATCAATTGGTAGACGCATTTCAAAGTCTGTGGGGTCATGGTCCAAGGATAAATAGGAGGAGGTGTCTGAGAGTTGGCGTGTGGCCTCAGCCTTGTAGAGATCAGCGCGCCAGACTACCACGGCACCTTCCTTGTCGGCGGGTTTGATAACCCAGTCTGGGTTGTTGCGGAGTGAGTGGATGGCTATACGTTCGGGGGGGGGGGACAGGGGAGTGGAGAAATTGAGGCGGTTGATGTCCCGCAGTTGAGGCAGTTTAAAATAAAAAAGATCTAAAGCCAGAAGATGGCCATGAGTGGTGGTCCAAGAGGATGGGGTCCGTTGTTAGATGCGAAAAGGGATCATCAATGGGGGGACGAGGACTCCTTCCCATGGAAGAACGCTGTGAGGCTGAGGCGACGGAAGAAGAGCTCCAAATCGCGGCGGGCGCGGAACTCATTGACGGGGGGATGGAGGGGAACAAAGGTGAGGCCTCTGCTGAGGACAGACCATTTGGTAACTGAGAGGGGGAGGTCAGGGGGGATGGTGAACACACGGCAGGGATAGGGGTTGGGGTCGGAGGAAGGCAGGTGAGTGGACTGAAGCTGCAGCGATGTCTGGTGGGGGGGGTGGCGGGTGGTCAGGGGGTAGGGGGGTTATGAGGACTGTAGTGTGGGTGGGGAAGAGCTGGGGTCACATGGTTTGAGGGGGATGGGGAAGACCCAGTGGAACAGCCACTGATTTTATCAGGGTTGGAGAGACTGGCACTAGGACCCAGTGCAGTCAAACCTAGGGGAGTTGGAGTCTGCAGCGTGGAAACTTCAGGCCCGGTGCTGAGTCCAGGATTCAAGTAAGGTGATGCTGGAGAGCGGTGGAGAGGCGAGGGTCGTTGGAGTCAATGGTGGAAGACCACTGGGAGTGGAGTCCAAGTCAGTGGGCGAAGCGTGGGAGGTCCTGGTGGGCGGATGGTCGGTGGGGCGGCGAGGTTCGGTGGGCCCGGTGAGGCGGCACGGTGAGTAGGCCCTGGTGAGGCGGTGAGGTTCAGTGGCGAGGTTTGGTGGGCCCGTTGAGGCGACGAGGTTCAGCAGCCCCGGTGAGGCAGCGATGTTCGGCGGGCCTGGTGCGGCGGCGATGTTAGATGGGCCCGGTGATGCAAGGTGGGTAGGCCCCAGTGGCAGTCCGAGAAAATCAAAGATCCATGGATCATTGGAGCAAATTCCTCTCCGACACCGGAGATAAACCTCACCTGCATTTTAATCCCCCCAACACCAAAGCCTCCGGAATCGCAAGCACAGCTTCACTGGTCGTAGATTTTGTAACAACACCACTATGTCAAAAGTTTTATACACCTTGGCGGAGTGAGGCCGAGGCCCCCGCTAGATCTCGAGGCCCTAAACTTCAGCTTATGAAGCTTATACATAAATCCGGCCCTGTCGGGGCTCTGCCCCTCCGTACGGACGGCCCGATGTTTGGGCCCTCTGGTCGGGATGGTCGGAACTCCGATGTCGGGACAGGTCGAGCACACCCCAAAACACCCAGATCGGTCATCCCCTTACCATAGACCACGGCTTACAGATGTTGTAGGCCGCAGGACGACGGTTGCAGCGCTTCTCCGGCGACCACTGGCAAGGGGGTCTGGCCCGAATCCGGGAAAGGCCACACCAAACCAGCTGTAAGGCTGCGAGGAGGGGGACGAAGAAGCGACAAGGAGTCTCTCCATCGTGGTAGGCGCCTGAAGACAGTTTCCCCCTATTCCCTCTCCACCACCCTCCACACAAGACATACAGAGAAACACTAAGATATACTTTTGGACATACATAGGAAACAAACAAATTCGAAACAACGAACCCGCTGGAGGTGTGGCAGCCGGCTCGCAGCGCTATTTGTTCAAAGGCAATAAATGTTAGCTCTGCCAATGACACAATAAAACCCGTGAGTGCATAAACATCCCCGCCAAGTTAATGGTACGTCCTGTTTGCAGAGATGAGTTTTAAGATCTCCTGCCTCAATTAATTTAATTGCTAAACAATACTTCCAAAGATATTGTAATAAATGCATGCTACTTAAGATAGACACAAAAAGCTGCAATAACTCAGCGGGTCAGACAGCATCTCTTGAGAAAAGGAAAAAGGATTTGGGTGGTGGAAGGATGGAGAGAGAGGACATGAGTCAAGAGAGTTTTATTGTCATGTGTCCCTGAAAGGACAATAAAATTCCTACTTGCTGCAGCACAACAGAATATGTAAACATAATACAAGGGTTATTTGAAGTTAAATAAATCAATATATATACCACTGGGTTGTAAGCTACCCACACGAAATATGGGATGGGTGTTTCTATTTCTATTTCTCCAATATACATTTGGCCTAACTCTGACACCTCTCTCTGTATCCCTCCCCGACACAAGTTGTACGAACTTCAAAGTTATCTTGTTTAGTCTCATTGTCTGTATTATATATAGATAAATGTGAGGTTATCCACTTTGTTGGCAAAAACAAGGAGGCAGATTATTATCTCAATGGGGTTAGGTTAGGTAAGGGGGAGGTACAGCGAGACCTGGGTGTCCTTATACACCGGTCACTGAAAGTTGGCGTGCAGGTACAGCAGGCAGTGATGAAAGCTAATGGAATGTTGGCCTTCATAACAAGAGGATTTCAGTATAGGTGTAGAGAGCTTCTTCTGCAGTTGTATAGGGCTCTGGTAAGACCACATCTGGAGTATTGCATACAGTTTTGGTCTCCTAATTTGAGGAAAGACATCCTTGGGATTGAGGCAGTGCAGCGTAGGTTCACGAGATTGATCCCTGGGATGGTGGGACTGTCATATGGGGAAAGATTGAAAAGACTAGGCTTGTATTCACTGGAGTTTAGAAGGATGAGGGGGTATCTTATAGAAACATATAAAATTATAAAAGGACTGGACAAGCTAGATGCAGGAAAAATTTTCCCAATGTTGGGCGAGTCCAGAACCAGGGGCCAGTCTCAGAATAAACCGGAGACCATTTAAGACTGAGGTGAGAAAAAACATTTTCACGCAGAGAGTGTTGAATTTGTGGAATTTCTTGCCACAGAGGGCTGTGGAGGCCAAATCACTGGATGGATTTAAGAGATACTTAGATAGAGCTCTTGGGGCTAGTGGAATCGAGGGATATGGGGAGAAGGCAGGCACGTGTTATTGATTGGGGACGATCAGCCATGATCACAATGAATTGCGGTGCTGGCTCGAAGGGCTGAATGGCCTCCTCCTGCACCTATTTTCTATGTTTCTATGTTACTTGTTCTCTCTGAGGCCACAGCTAACAATGGCCTGTTTCCTTTTTCATCATTACTTTTTTGCATATCTTTAATTCTTGTTCTATATCTCTCTGCACCATTGTCTATATCTCTCCTTTCCCTTTCCACCGACTCTCACTCTGAAGAAGGGTCTTGACCCAAAACGTCACCTATTCATAAGATCATAAGCGATAGAAGTAGAATTAGGCCATTCGGCCCATCAAGTCTACTCCGCCATTCAATCATAGCTGATCTATCTCTCCCTAACCCTATTATCTTGCCTTCTCCCCATAACCATATCACCTTTCTCCCAAGATGCTGTCTGACCCACTGAGTTACTGCAGCTTTTTGTGTCTATCTTCGGTTTAAGCGAGCATCTGCAGTTCCTTCCTACATAAATAGATGCTACTTGTTGGCTATCAATGTGTTGTCATACTATTATAAAGATTATTGTCTCTTTTCTCAGGTAACTATCCCCTCACAGACCTTTTCTGCAGGGTGCTCAAGTTTCTGTAATTATTTATTTTTCATCAAATGTTTCAGGCTTCATTTGAGTCTTTTTCATGTTTTCCTTGTTCCCAGAGGCGTGGAAGCGCGGATTAGGTTCCTAATTTCTCTGATTGGTTGTCAGAGCTGCTAATCACGATGTGCATCATGAAAACCTGACTTTTGAAAGTTGCATCATCTAAGCATCAGAGAGCATTTTATCCTGGCACATTGTGAATGCTTTTTGAAAGTCCCAAGATCTACACCAGGGTCATTTATGTTTTGGGCCATTCGAGATAACAATATCAATACATGTTTTCTATATGTCTACGTTCTGTTGCATTCCTTTTGAAACATCTGCGAAGCACTCAAACATTTTGATTTTCTAAGCTTAATTTAAAATACATTTAAATTTACTCCAATTTTCCTGTGGGGAAACACATCGGAAGAAAAATCCGCAATTGTAACATGAATTTTAAAAATCTACTGTCGTAGATAAAACCTGATTAAAGAGAAAACCCAAATGTATTAATTTTGGTTATTTATTCGTACAGTTTATTAATTAGTCAATGCTGCAGCATTTTACAGCCAGTCAGATTTTATGAAATGTTGTTTTTGAAATTAAGGCAAATGGTGTCACCGACATGCGTGCAACAAATTCTCCAAAGAATTAATGGAATACATAACAATATGTCCTGTTTTTTTCTGTTGTGTAGGTTGAGAGAAAAAAGTTGCCAATGACAGCAGGTGAATGTTGCTTATATCCTTTGAATAGTACCATGGGATACGAAGAATGAACTCACGGTATATCATCTCATCTGTGGCAGTGACCACATTTTTTTAATACTCAACTGCACCAATAATGTACCAATGTTACAGGAATGGGGCTTAAATCCACAAAAACACTAACCTTGAGGTTGGATTGAACAGATTGTGTCCCTTGCATGCATTATGCTTTAGGATATTTGGTGATACATGTTAGGGGTGCTTTGTAAAAACAAACGAAAGCTTATGTGGCCATTTAGCCTCTTGCATTTGCTCCACCAATAGTTAAGATCATGGCTGACTTTGACCTTGCACTTTAAAATAGAACAGTACTGCTAAGACCATCACTTATCTACACATAACCCATATCCTTCCATTCCCTGTGGGATGCCTATCCAAAAGTCTCTTAAATGCCACTAACGTATCTGTTTCAATCCAGCACCTTTGGCAGAACGTTCCAGGTATTCTCCACCTTCTTGGTGAAGACATCACATCACCTCAGCTTGGAATGGCCTTTGTCTTATTTTGAGATTCCTCTGTTCGAGACAGCCCAGCCTGGTTAACATGATCTACCCCATCACACCCACTAAGAACTTTGAGTATGTGAATAAAATCACCTAATCTCCAATGTACACTCTGTTTAATCCTTCCTCATGGGATAACACCGCCAACCCCTTTTGAGAAATCAGTTGTACATTTGTTGTATTCCCTCTGTCTTGCTCAAATAAGGAGGTCAAACCTGTGCAGAGTGTTCTGAATGTTGCCTCTGTACTATCATGCAGAATCCTGGTCGTTCGTATTTATACTTGTATTCAAATTCCTTTTGCAATAAAAGCCACCATCCATCCGACTTGCCTTCCGAATTGTTTGCTGTATCTGCATGTTAATTTTAAGTGGTTTGTATTCAAGGAAACACAGTTTCTGATCATCAATTATTTTCTATTTTTGCCATCAAAATGAGTGACCACGTTTTCCATATATTATTTCATTTGCCATATCCTCGCCCATTCACTTACCTTATTTCCTTGTTTATTGAAAAATTATTGATTTGTAAGTGCCCAATTTTCCCTTTATTATTCTGAGGCTCACCCCAGATGTCATAACAATTTTCAGCAGTTTGTCTTAGTTTATTCAATCATGAACTGAGTACTCCATCTGCTTCCCGTTCTTGTTCCTGGGCCCATTTCAGCCCATCTTGGACTTCATGCACGCATGTTTCATTTTGGGATTTGGTTATGTAATCGTTAATCAAGCCAGTCTTCTATCTCTGAGCCTGGTCAATATTTAGTTCTTTTAAGCTCTGTCACTCTTATTCATTTGCACAGTATTACAATCTTCAGGACCCTACATTCAACAATTATAAATTACCAGCCTTTTCAGTTTGTGGCTGGTTCCACTGATGGTCATCGATCTGTAACCTCATTAGAAATTCTCTGATACAGATGCTGCCTGAAACACTGAGTATGTTCATTATTTTTTTAAACTTTTATTTGCATCCCTTATACCATGTTTATCAGCTGTCATATTCCATTGCTTCTAGTTTTTAATTCTCATTTTTCTGTTGTGCTATAATTGAAACCCTTCTTTCTCTTCCCTGCCCTGGAAGGTCTCTGGGTCTATAGGGCCGCCATATGTCAGTGCTGCTGGATGTTTAGTGTTGGTTAACTGCCTTGGTTCAATCATCTGAAATTCCCTCCCTACATCTTTTTTCTTGTCTCAGCCTTCTTAACCCTTGCCCCTGATCAAATATTTGGTGGTGCGTCTGAACAGTTCTTCAGTTCATTATTTTAATGATCATGTCCTTTGAAGGAATGATATAAATGCAAGTTGCTGACATGCCATTTACACCTAATGAAGGGTTAATCCTATTGCCAATAAAATGTTTACTTTCAAAATTTAAAATTCAACTTAATTACCACTGCCAATCATGTGACTATTATTTTGTAGAGATGATATCACAATCTCTTAGTTTTCAATGTGTGTTGTCCCGGTATAAGCAGCCATGAAGGTGGGATGTCAACCTATCACTGGAGTTAATATAAATGTCAGTGGTGAGGAGCACCCGATATTCTCAAAAAAGTCAAGTCGGCATGACTTTTATGTTTGAGGGGAACAACTGTGCATAAAGTCCACTGAAGCAGCAAAGTTTGTTTTGCTCACTGCCAGCTGATTTGAAAATTGGGAAGACTGATTTTCTAAGGTAACATTTTCAAAGTGCCAAGGAAGCAACTTTGTGGAGGTGAGTTTCGGCTTATTGCCAAAAAGACAATGATCATTTCTGTGCAGCTGGAGATGTTATAGAGGAATAGCATCACAGTGACCACTGTGAGGTCATGTTTATAAGTCCAGTGAGGTCACTTATAAGATAAAAAGCATAGTAGATGTAAACCTGACATTAGAAAGACGGGTTACATTTTTATCCTGTGCTGGGCTTGATGTTAACTTGATGCTAACTAATGATAACTCCAGTTGGGTTGCCATTTTTGTTCTTTGTTCTTGGATTAGGAAAGAAAGTTATCAGCTGTACCTGACATTGAGTTAATTCTGATGAAAAATTCTCTGATTGATGTGAACTATTCACAACCTTAGCATTCTGTGTTGTCTTGAGTTGAACCTATCTTTTGCCCATCCCATCAAAATATTTGCCTCTGTCCACCTCTTGTGGCCTATCTCCACCACGATCTCAGCTAATTTACATCTGTCATCCTTTGTCACATTAGAATATAGGTTTCCAGATATGCCAGGATAAATTCAAATTCTTCCAAATGCTACAAATGTGTTGCATCAAAAAAGTATTGGATTATAGGGATGTCTGAAAGGGAGAGAGAGACATGAAGAGGTTAAGGAATGGAATTCCATAATTTAGAGGCCAGACTCAGTGAAAACTTTGTTACATGTAGATTATAACTGGAAAAGTGTTGACATTCGGATCTGGATATAATTTGAAACGAGGACTTTGTAAATAAGGAAGATAATTTTTTTTAATGAGCTGCTGACAGTTTGGCATTCAATATAAACCAATGTAGATAAAATGATAGATCGGAACTACGCCACCATGCCTTGTCAACACTAGTATTCTATTATTTTTCACATCCATTTAGTAATGTCAGTATTCCATTTTTTTTAAAACTGCTGGACAAACTCATGAGGTCAGACAATATTTGTAGAAGGAAATGGATGGATGACTTTTCTAGTTGGGAACCAAAAAATATTCCCAATCTGAAACGTCTGTCCGTTTCTCTCCACAGATGCTGCCTGACCTGCTACGTTTTTCTAGTAGTTTGTTTTCTGCTCAAGAGGATAACATCTGCAGTCCATTGTCTCCCATGTTGCAGATTACATTGGTTGTTGGGGAAGAGGACAGTAGATTAATGTGATCTGGATCTTTGATATCATAAAAACAAAAACTAATATAGAATTTAGTTTCTTCTTTGTATTTGTTAACAATATTTTCCAATATTCTTCTCTCTTATGACCAGTTTGCCAGATCTGCCTGTAGTGGCCATTTGGCTTTATTTTACCAATATCAGTCTCGCCAATATATAGGAGTCCACACCTGGACAGCAGATACAGTAGATGAGGTTGGAGGAAGTGCAAGGAACCATTATGTTGGAACTATTATGAATGGGAGAAACAGCGTACTCATTCTTTCTCAATGCTACCCGGTCCAATTCTCCATGAACAATAACAGAGAACGGTGGAGATACTTAGGAAGCCTGGCTGTATCTGTGGAGAGAGAGACAGAGATATTCTCTCATTGTCTATCCATAGATGCTGCTTGATCTGTTGTAATTTTCCAGCATTCTATTTTTGTTTCAGATAATCAGCATCTGCAGTTTTATAGGAAATCAAAACATATGGGTCAGACAGCATCTATGGAGGCAAAGGGATGGTTGATGTTTGGGGTTGAGATGTTTGGAGGTGTAAAGAGATGAGGGAAAGGGGCGATAGACACAAAATGCTGGAGTAATTCAGTTGGACAGGCAGCATCTCTGGATAGAAGAAATTGGTGACGTTTCCGTTCGAGACTCTTCTTCAGACTGAAAGAGGGAGACAGAGCTAAGGAAGTGAAAGATGTGAGAATAAGACATCAAAGGGGATCCAGGAAAATGTGTTAGCTAGAAGAAAGTGACAACAAGGCAAACGGATAAAATGTAATCGGGGGCAGTCAGACTGGTCGGAGAACCGGGAAGGGGGAGGAATGGAGAGAGAGGGAAAGCAAGCGTTACTTGAAGGTAGACAAATCAATATTCATACTGCTGGGGTGTAAGCTTCCCAAGCGAAATACGAGGTGCTGTTTCTCCAATTTGTACTGGACCTCATTCTGACAATGGAAGAGGGCCAGGACAGAGAGGTCAGTGTGGGAATGGGAGGGGGACTTAGTGTTTAGTAACCAGGAGATCTGGTAGGTTTAGGCGGACTGAGCAGAGATGTTCAGCGAAACAATTGCTGAGCCTGCGCTTGGTCTCGCCGATATATAGGAGTCCACACCTGGAACAGCAGATGCAGTAGATGGGGTTGGAGGGGGTGCAAGGAACCAGCATTTGCTGTTCCTTACTACACAGGGAAAGGAGTGAGACAGGAGCTGGCAAGTGACAGGTGGGTCCTAGTGAGAATGAGTTGAAAGGTCGATGTGAGAGGAAAGGGTGGCAGTGACGAGGAGACAATGGCTGCAGGTGATGATATCTGATAATAAAAGTTGATTCATGGAACTAGATAAGGGAGGGAGCAGTGAGAGGAGGAAAGGTGGACCAAATGGTTTGCGAGTATGGATGATAGATGGAATCAGGTGGGGGGCAAAGGGAAAAGTAACTGGGTAACAGGGAGCTGGATAGAGGTTTGGAAAGAAATGGGTGTTTAGGTTGGCCTTGGTGGATAGGAGAGAGAAAAGAATGGGGACGGATTACTTGAAATTGGAGAATATAGTGTTTAAATCATTGGGTTGTAGACTACCCAGTCTGAATATGAAGTGTTGTTCCTCTAGTTTGCCGCCAGATGATATCATGTGCAGTCTCTTGTGTCTCTGTGAGACTACCTATTGGGATGAATTCACATCTGGTTCCAGGGGAATTAGCGTTTCTTTGTCACAGAGAGTTGGCCGATTAAAAGACTGCAAGAGCCCTCAAAACCAATCTATTTTGTCTGCTCCCCTTTTGTCCAAAGTGCACAATAACCTCATTTAAATATTGGAAGCATGTTTATATTACAGTGTGTATACCTTGGATTTACACTAAAACCTACATTAATCCTCATGTTTTGGTAAACAAAATTTGGCGAGAATAATGTTTTTAGTGAGGAGTAAGGAGTTGAACATATTTGGTCAGGATGCATGTCAGAATTATGGAAAGAAAGTAAAATGGATGTTTCTAGACAGCCATAAACCTGACCATCTTTTGGAGAACTGAAAGGTTAAAGAAAAATGATAACCACATTGATCTTGTAAATTACAATAACTAATCACAATGCTTATGACAGTCAAGCATTTGGAAATAGCCAAAGCAAGACAACAAACAAAGACAGCAAGAGTTGGAGTTACAGATCATCTTCCAGTGTCAGTTTTATCTAATGTCAGTGTACTTACGATGTCAGACTAAACAAGTGACATAAATAGCCTCAAAATCATCTCTTTCAAATATGAAAAAACAATGCTCCGTCAGCATTTCCCCAAATTTGCAGTTTAATATCTGCTTTTTCATAATCATCATCATCATAATCATACTTTATTAGCCGAGTATGTTTTACAACAGACGAGGGATTTGATTTGCCATACAGTCATACCAATAAAAAGCAACAGAACACACAAAATACATTTTAACATAAACATCCACCACAGTGATTCCTCCACATTCCTCACTGTGATGGAAGGCGAAAAAAAGTTCAATATCTTCCCGTCTTTGTTCTCCCACAGTCGGGGGCCTCGAGCCTTCCGTTGACGGGACGATCTTACTCCCGTAGCCAACGGTGTTTGGGCCCTCGCGTCGGGCCCTAACATCATGGAGGAAACATGAGGTTGTTTCATATTTTTCAGAATAAAAGGATTTGAAGGTTGGATGTATCATGGAGTCCACAATAATTTCTCATTTATTCTACTAGTATTCAACAGAAGTTTTATCCATGTCAAATCATGCTCAATATAGTTTAGATTTCTTTAACGCTCGGTGTTCATGCATCTTTCAAACATCTTGACTTGGAAAGACATTTGCTCTGAAATTTTGTTTAAGATTGCCTGTTTCAGGAGAACAAGAGTTGAGGCCCCACCCTACCCTCGCCCAAGCAAACCCACACCCACTACTGTGGTGGATAGGGATAACATTCAGATATTTATAACTTTCTCTCCTGGGGCATCAAGATAATTAGATTTGTTGAATACCAATAGGCACAAAGAGCTGGAGTAACTCAGAGGGTCAGACAGCATATCTGGAGAAAAAGAATAGGTGATGTTTTGGGTCGCGACTGAAGAAGGGTCTCGACCCAAAACATTACCCATTCCTTTTCTCCAGAGATGCTATCTGGCCCGTTGAGTTACTCCAGCTTTTTGTGGACATCTTCGGTTTAAACCATCATTTGCAGTTCTTTCATACACATTTTGTGTATTGTCATATATACCGGGTGCCATGAAATTCCATGTTCTTAGAACAGTTCTGCAGAAAAACAGGCCCTTTGGCCCACAAGATGCCAAGTTAAACTAATCTCTGTCTGGATGTTTAAGAAAGAACTGCAGATGCTGGAAAAATCGATGGCTGTCTACCCTATTAATGCTTCTCTTAATAGTATACATTTCACATGAAACTGATAAACAGTTTATGGTAGTGATAAATACAACAATAAAGAGAAAGATTAAAACAAAACAGCAGTATAGAGCAAAGACTGTCATGCAATCTGAAAAAAAAATCTCTCAGCACATCTAAACAAACTTCTCAGCTCAGGGTGATATTCCACTCGGTGACTTAATTAATCTAAGATGAACATATTATCTGAAGGCCATGGTTGGCATGGACATGTTGAGCCCAAGAGCCTGTTGCCGTGTTGCATAACTCTGTGGCTTGCTCACAAATAAATTTTACAAGGTTCACTGTGCTTTTATTTTAGGTGCTAATTCTGTGTCTTGCTGGCTTAGAGTATAAAGAATTATTCCAAATTATTAATTTAACATGGCAAGTATATATATTATATATATTTCCTCCAGCAGGTAGGATTCTATAGCAGGTAGCATGGTTTGGCAACAGGACAATGGGGAGGAGAAGTGCTTTTGCAACACAAATAATGTAATGTGTAAGAAGGAACTGCAGATGCTGGTTTAAAACGGAGATAGACACAAATAGCTGGAGTAACTCAGCGGGACAGGCAGCATCTCTGGAGAGAAGGAATGGATGACGTTTCGGGTCGAGACCCTTCTTCAGATTGGTTAAGAATAAGGGAAACAAGAGATATAGACGGTGATGTGGAGAGATAAACAACAATGAATGAAAGATATGCAAAAAAGTAACATTGATAAAGGAAACTGGCCATTTATGCTGTTTGTAGGGGGAACATAAGAAACGACTTGGGTGGGGGAGGGATAGAGAGAGGGAATGCCAGGGCTACCTGAAATTAGAGAAATCAAAATTCATACCACTGGGCTGTAAGCTGTCCAAGCGAAATATGAGATGCTGTTCCTCCAATTTGCGTTTAGCCCCACTCTGACAATGGAAGAGGCCGAGGACAGAAAGGTCAGTGTAGGAATGGGAAAGAGAATTAAAGTGTCCAGCAACCGGGAGATCAGGTAGGTGTTCCGCGAAACGCTCGCCCAGTCTGTTTGGTCTCGCTGATGTATAAGAGTCCACATCGTGAACAATGGATACAATAGATGAGCTTGGAGGAGGTGCAAGTGAACCTCTGCCTAACCTGAAATGACTGTCGGGGTCCCTGGACATAGTCGAGGGAGGAAGTACGAGGACAGGTGTTGCATCTTCTGCAGTTGCAGGGGAAGGTACCTGGGGTGGGGGTGGTTTGGGTGGGAAGGGATGAGTTAACCTGGGAGTTGTGGAGGGAACAATCTCTGCGTAAGACGAAAAGGGGTGGAGATGGGAGAATGTGGCTACTGGTGGGATCCCGTTGGAGGTGGCGGAAGATTTTGAGGATTATATGCTGTATGCGATGGCTGATGGGGTAGAAGGTGAGGATTGGGGGGGGGACTCTGTCTCTGTTGCGATTTGGGGGAGGGGGAGCAAGGGATGTCGCTTTAAACTGCGGAATGTGACAACCAAGAGGTAGACAAAAGTGCTGGAGAAACTCAGAGGGTGCAGCAGCATATATGGAGCGAAGGAAATAGGCAACATTTCGGGTCAAAACCCTTCTTCAGACTGATGGAGTGTAGGGGGGGGGGCGGGGAGAAGAAAGGAAAAAGGAGGAAGAGGAGCCCGAAGGCTGAGAGAGCTAGGAAGGTGAGGAGTCAGCAAGGGCTAACAGAATAAGGGAGAATTCAATGTTCAGGCCACTGGGATGCAGACTGCCCAGGCGGAATATGAAGTGGTGTTCCTCCAACTTGCGGTGTTGCTCACTCTGGCCGTGGAGGAGGCCCAGGACAGAGAGGTCGGATACGGAATGGGAGGGGGAGTTGAAGTGCTTTTCCTTCTTCTTGCGTATGGCATGCGCAGCCTAAAGTTGTAGGACAACTTGTTCTATTTGATTGTGCACTCCGGGTTGATTGCATCCGTCGAAACAGGGCGGACCCACGTGGAGGTTGCAATCTCCCACCCCAGTTGAAGTGCTGAGCCAGGCTGGTTAATGCCTGACAACCAGGAAGCGGGGAGAATGGGAAAACGGGTGGAGGAACTACAACTCCCATGATGCTCAGGGTCACCCCCCCCCCTCCCCGCCGCCGCCGCTGTTGGCGCAGGCACGTCGGGGGAGCGGAGCGGGGCCAATGGGGGAGGGTGTTGGTGGGAGGTGGGGCGGGTGGCGGTGACGTTGGGCGATCCATGCACGCGGGGTTGTCGCGCACGCTGAGCCGGTGCCGGACTGACTGACTGACTGACTGACGTCAGGGGCGGGGAGCCGGAGCCGGAGCCGGAGCGAGGGGGAGAAGCGGCGAGGCCAGGCCAAGCCGGGGCTCGGGGCCCACTCGGTGGCGGTGTGTGTGTGAGTGACTGTGTGTGTGAGGGGGAGCCAGTCTCTCACTCCCCGTCTCTCTCTCTCTCTCTCTCTCTCTCTCCCCGCTGGAGCAGCCGCCCGCACCACCTGAATAAAATGGCGGACGACCCGACCGCAGCCGACAGGAACGTGGAGATCTGGAAGATCAAGAAACTCATCAAAAGCCTGGAGGCCGCCAGAGGGTGAGCGCACCCGAGCCGAGCCGAGCCGCACTGGGGGGGCGGGCAGGCAGGCAGGCAGCCCCGTTCCCCCTGCCCTCCGCAAAGCCGGGACGTGGGGGCAAGGAGGCGGGAAGGGTGGAGGGAGGGAGGGATGGTCACCATTGCAACCAGTTGTTTTAAAATGGGTCTGAGTGAGAGCTGCTACCTTGCGCCAACTTCATTCGGGACCCAGTCACCTTTGTTCCTATCTACTTGCCGAAACATATGTTACCAGCCTTCAACCTACTGCTCGTGTTTCGAAACTATCGAAATGCAGGCATTGTACGTTACTGGCTGCGTTTTTTTTTACACACATGCACAGACACACACTTCAATCTTGCTCCAGCTGAGAAAATGTCAAATGAAGACGATTGAGTACGCAGAACAATTCCCTCGTGAAAGATTTGTGCTTT
The DNA here is from genome assembly GCA_963514005.1 of Raja brachyura. The sequence goes on from OY740791.1 coordinate 66,082,098, forward strand.
GTAGAATGGATAAACCGAAACCATGTGTGTAGTTTCCATTAGCTGCCTTTAGTATTCAAAGGGTGAGGTCTCAGCCCTCGACCTGTTCTTTTTGAAGGAAGTGATCAGGATCACTTGCCCATCACGAATAGCTCGTGTAATCCAGTGACTCCCCAAGTTTTACACAGTTGTGGTTATCAAGCCTGCAGAAATGATATGATGATGTGGGGTGGGGTGGTATGAGACATTGCAACTTTGGGAAACTAATGGGGGTTTACAATCTATGCTGTGATGTGACATAGTTCATAACTTATTAATCTATAAGTAATAACTATTTTAATTATTTAAAGGCATTGGACAACCCATCTGGGGAAATGCAGGCAGCGCACACTCCTGCCAGATTGGAAGAGTTTGTGTTGACTCTTGTAAGACAATATTTGTTGTGTTGTATTTTATGAAACTGTCAGAGTAAGGCAGAGAGATCAGAAAGTCCAGATTTACAATTGTTAGCCCTTGCAGTTGACATGTGTATTACACAAAATTGGGAAGTATTGTAAATATTGGTTGGGTGAAATGTCCTGTATATTGCTTACTGCCGCAATTTAATTTGGCTAATCGTTGAGTTGTTGAGTGTAGGTGCTGGTGTTAACTTGTGTTTTTAGTGTGCATTGAAGAATGCCTCCAGAATAAGTAAAATGTGTCATTGATGCAGACCTAAATTATTTCCCAATTTAAGAATTGTGGATAATACAGATTCAGAAGGTCAGGGCCTTCGTGTGCCATTTTCTATTTATTTTCATGGGCTTGTATATAACATGTCTATTCAGAATGTGTTTTATTACTAGACGGAATTAGCAATAGAGTGAACTACACTATGGTATCTGTAATTTGTTACCACATGGACCTGTGACGTCTAGTATTACTCAATTTTGCACAGCACAAAGAACTATTCAGGTGTGAGTTTTAAACTGTTAGTTTCTTAAGACAGAAATTGCACTTTGACCTGTATTGCACATACTTCTGAATGATTTGGTTCCTTTATTGTCCCAAGAGGATGAATTTATCAATTGGACAGCTGTTGGTGAAGGAAATCCAAGATACATGGAAAAGGAAGTCAACATTTCAGGAGAGCCAAGTTCTTAGAACATTCTAGGGTTGAAGATGATTATACTGATGGCAGAAGAAGACCATGGAAAATTTAGGGGATGAGGAAGCAGATTTTTGAATTGTGACTAAGCTTAAATTACATTTAATGCTTCACCAAAGGTTTGAGTCAGCAAAGCCCTGGGTTTGTAGCAGTGGTAATGTAGTTGATCCAAAGCTGATACCTCAAATTTAGAAATACCAAGATAAGTCATTGTTCGCTCAAGCCATACTCTTTGATTAAATTGATCTTAATCTAAACTTTGATTTATTCATTAACATGAATGCTTTTATTACTCTTCTATTCTGATCAGATTGTTATTTTCCTTGCAGAATTCAACCATTATGGTTTAAATTGAATACTGAGTCCTATAGGATATGTCATGATTACCTGCTGTTCTCTGCATTTTCTAGATGAAGGGCACACTACTTAACCATGAAACTTACTTTACCCTGTCAATTACATAGCCATCATTTCCAAAAGGATAGAACTCTATTGTTTTTGTCCATCCACAATTGCTGACACAAAGTAAATTGGGTGAGGACGAGGAATTGAACTGTGAAGTATGGCTATTGTTTTTGTTTCTTGTGAAACCATTTGGAAATTTTACATGCATGGTTGGAGGCATTAGGCTTGTGTTTAGGCTGAGGAGTTTTAGCAAAAGGAATGTATATTGCTATATCTTATTTAGTTACTGTAATTTTCCTGTGATAAATTGCTGCTCCAAGCAAAAGCAGATTATTTATTCCACATGCACTTCCTTAATTTTCTGCAACTGAATTCGGAGCAGTCCAGCAAAGGGTTCTCACTAGTTCTCACTAGCTTGTTAGTTGCCAAAATGCTTTTGGTGAAATTGTTCATTATTGCTTTGATAATTGTCACTTCAAAGTTAATCAGAATACTCTGTAGCCAAAACAGTAAAGTACAAACTGAATCAGGATCTGCTAATGATGATTTTGTTTAAAAATCCTGTTCCCATGTGTGGAGATATTCAGACTTCGATGGCATAGTCAGAAAAGTGACAATGTTGGTGAGAGGAGTGAATTTTTGGGATAAACTTAAAAATATATATTTGGGCTCTGCTGATTTGGATGGAAGGTGACCTTGCATTCAGTTTACAACACAAACAAGCCTTTCACCCCAGCTGCTCTATGCTAGTGTTTATAAACCACACAAACATCATACTGCTATGATTAACTCTTACCCATGCATTGTGCCCTGTAGCCTTGAAATGCTTCTGGCCCACCTCTGGTGATTCAGTGACAGTTTTTGCAAGAGCTCTGAAAAATGTCATGACCTGAAATACCTTGGAAAATGGTCATTATGAATGTTTAATTCAAACTAAACTTGGGGTTTTCTTTGGGTTGTTTTTAACTCCCATCTATCAAGATTCAAAGACAAACTGTTTTGCATGTTATCCAGGTAATAAGCATCCATATATACATGCTTACAATCAAACCCATACACAAGCACAAGTAGTGCAAAGAGAAAGACACTGCAGAATATAGTATTTCAGGAAACTGCTAATTAAATAAGTGCATGGTTTGCAATGAGATCATTTTGGGGGTTGAGAAATTCATCCCTTTGCTTCAGAGAACTTTGTTTATTACTGATAACTGCAATGTCCTTGATTGTGGTGGTGTTTTCAAACTTTTGTATCTTCTGTCTGATGTGAGAGGGAATGCCTGAGGTATGAGTGGTCCTTGATCAAGTTGGCTGCTTTCTTGAGGGAGTATCAGTTGTAGGGATGGGCTGGTGGGGGGAGGGGCTGGGAGCGGCTGGTTTGTGCACTGTGCATGTCCAGAACACTGCAATTTCCTGCTGTCTTGGGCAGAACAGGATTTTTTCTATAGTGCATCTGTAGAAATTGTTTAAGAAGGAACTGCAGATGGTGGAAAATCGAAGGTAGACAAAAATGCTGGAGTAACTCAGTGGGTGAGGCAGCATCTATGGAGCGAAGGAAATGGGCGACGTTTCGGATGGAGACCCTTCTTCAGACTGATGCGGGGGTGGGGGGGATGGAAGAAGAAAGCAAGAGGCGGAGGCAGTGGGCTGTGGGAGGGCTGGGAAGGGGAGGTGAAAGAAGGAGAAAGCAGGGACTACCTGAAATTGGAGGTCAATGTTCAAACCGCTGGGGTGTAAGCTACCCAAGCAAAATATGAGGTGCTGTTCCTCCAATTTACGTTAGTTCTCACTCTGGCCATGGAGGAGGCCCAGGACAGAAAGGTCGGATTCGGAATGGGAGGGGGAAGTTGAAGTGCTGAGCCACCAGGAGATCAGGTTGGTTATTGCGAACCGAGCGTAGGTGCTGGGCTAAGCGATTGCCAAACCTACTCTTGGTCTCATTGATGCAGAGCAACCGACACCTAGAGCAGTGAACACCTAGACCTATAGAAATTGTTTAGTCACTTGAGACATTCTGAATTTCCTTAGCCTTAGGACGTAGAGGCTTTGGTGTGTTTTCTTAGCCATGGCATCTATGCATTTGTACCAGGATAAATTGTCCTGAAGTTCTTGACTGCTCCACTCCAGGTACAGACGGGTATGTACTCCAGCCTGCTTCCTGAAATTGATGATGAGCTTCTTCATTGTGTTGACATTGGGAGAGATGGTTGTTTTGACACTGTCACAATTTTTTCTTGTCTCTCCTTGTCCACCTTTGTCATTGAACATGGAGTTTGGAGAAGTAAAGCAAAACTTCTATTGTGAAGTTAAATGGATGCAATGAACTGGATCGGATAATGAGAAAAAGATTTGAAATTGCCAAATTAACAATAGTACCAGCCTGAATCATAAAATTGGACAGCAGGGCTTCCCTAGCCATGCTTGAGATGCTGAGAATTGTCTGAGTGATGTTTTGAGCATTTACTCTCCAATGCTGTGAGAGCCATGACTGGCCTGTTTGTCATCCTTGCCTCAACGTTTTCCAGATTATAATTACTACACAATTTTGTTAAATTAACTTTTCCCTTGTAATGCAGTCTCCCGAAATATGCCCCTGTCCTTAAAATATTCACCAAGGAGAACAACTTCTCGTTACTGCATATTTTTACTTTTTAGACCTCGAACAACTGTAGCTTTCAGCTTTTTCTTTAAGATAACCACTAACATTGTAGCTAAAATTTGTATCCATGGAACAATTATTATAAATGGTTTTGTTTACAGTTAAGGGCCACATAATTAAATATCCTGTAGCTTCATGTTACTGAAGAAACAATCTCAGCGTGTCATTGACTAATTCTCCTGATCCCATTGTATTCATGTGCTTATTTCCTGTACTATTTTGAGTGTCTTCACATTGCTTCTTTGTGATAACTTGAATCATGCTTGCTTATTTCACGATTCTAGAACAGCATGCTGGTCTTGTTCTATACATCAGTCTTTAAAGGTATGTTTAGTTTATAGATACAGCGTGGAAACGGGCTCTTCGGCCAAACAAATCTACACAGACCAATGATCCCCACACATTAACACGATCCAACATGCACTAGGGACAATTTTACATTTATACCATGCCAATTAACCTACAAATCTGTACGTCTTTGGAGTGTGGGGGGAAACCCAAGATCTTGGAGTAACCCCATGCGGTCATGGAGTGAACGTACAAACTCCGTACAGACAGCACCCGTAGTCGGGATCTAACCCAGGTCTCGAGCTGTAAGTGCTGTAAGGCAGCAACTCTTCTGCTATGCCACCCAGATGTCTCAAAGGGAAGGTGTCCCAAATGTCTTATTAATCGCATCTGCATTCCATGCGTCTAGGTAGTTGCACTCTCGTGTCCCTCTGTACCCTGATACTTGAGTGAAATTTTGTCCTATTATCTAAGCAATGTTATAATAGCATTCAAAGCAGTTTAAAATAGTTTCAACAGCATAATTGCTCAGAGGAGAGGATTGCTTAATCAGCAGAGGCTGATCAGATTGGGTCTCTTCTTTAGAATTTTAAAGCATGGGGTATCATTGAAACACCCACTCCTGGAGGTGCTTGGTAAAATAAATGTTGAAATGTTTTTAAATGCTGAGAGGGTCTGGGATGAGGGAATGTTCATTTCCAAAGCAGGTATATGGATTTTCTACCAGAAAATACTGGACCTTTGGAATTCTCTATCTCAGAATTGTGGAGACTATATCATTAAAGCAGTTATAGTGGGATTGAATACATTTGTGGGGTTTTGGGATAGCATAATTTCAAACTTATTTTACATTTTGATATTTTACATTTTCTCACATTGGCCACCACCATACTCAACTGGTTATAAATGGGCTCTTTGTATCCTTTGCAAACCTACCTATCTTTGTGGCATCAGCATATTTTGCTGCCGGGTGCACTGTCTTCATTCTGTCTCTGTCTTTATTTAGAATATCGAACAGTACAGCACAGGAACAGGCCCTTCAGCCCACTGTTTTTGCTGACCATTATGCTAATTTAAACTGCACATCTGCTTGCACATAATCTATACCCCTCTATCCCCTGTCTCTGTCTAAATCCTTCAAACATCACTATTGTATCTGTTTCCGTCACCTCCCCACATTCCAATCGCTGACCACTCTCTAAAACAAACTTTGACCTGTAGACCTACGCCTCTCAGAACTTTATATACTTTCAGGTTGCCCCTTGCCTCTAACACTCCAGAGAAAACAGTTCATGTTTGTTCAACCTCTCCTTATAACTAATACTCTCTAATCTAGGCAACCTCTTCTGCACCCTCTCCAAAGACTCCACATCCTTCCTGTAATGCGGCAAACTGCACACCTGACTGCAAACTTGGCCTAACATTGTTTTATTCGGCTGCATTGTGACTTCCTGATTTTTTTACTCGAAGGTAAGCATGCCTTACATCACCTTTGGCTTATTTATGTTGCAAATCTCATTGCCTTTGTTTTTTACTTTTGCCTAGACTGAGTAAAGGGCTTTGTGATTTGCAGGAAGAGAATAAATGGTGCTTCCAGCACTCATGGCAAGACATTATTTTTGGCTTGCACGGCTGGATTGGTGCAGTTGGATCTATACATATTAGACCTCTAGTTTTAACAACTCCCACAACTCGGTTCGACTGGACTATTTTCTTGTCAACTTTTTTAAACTGTAGATTTCCATTTTTCAACTCAATTTACCATTCCTTACTCGCCACACCAGAAGACAAGGAAGAGCGGAGGATCAGGAATAGTTTAGTTTTAGTTTAGAGATACAGTGCGGAAACGGGCCCTTTCGCCCATCGAGTCCATGCCGACCAACAATCCCTGCACATTAACACTGTCCTACACACACTATGGACAATTAACACATACACCAAACCAATTAACCTACAAACCTGTATGTTTTTGGAGTGTGGGAGGAAACCAAATATTTTGGAAAACCCCTATGCGGTCACGGTGAGAACGTACAAACTCCGTACAGACAGCACACAGTGTTATGATCGAACCCGGGTCTCTGGCACGGTAAGGCAGCAACTCTACTGCTGTGCCACTGTGCCGCCCATAGTCATGAGCTAAAGTTGTGAATGCATGTGATTTATTTTAAAACCTTTGAGTGTAACTGCTTCTACAACCTTGAACTTTCCTTTCAATGCCTACTTTTAAACCACCTAAGAAAATCCTGCTTGTGGCTAGGTGTATGTCCACATGGCATTGTAATTAAATCAATGATCCCCTCTCCTTTTTAACATACTTGATTTTGTTTGGTTTATTTTTATTTGTAGTACGCTCTATTGAATAAAGTCACAACATTAGTTTGGTCTTTTGTTCGTCTTGCTCAGTGGTAATTGAGGTTCAATGAGGAATATTTTATGTAGTGACTGCTTTTGTGTAGTGACTGCTGTTAATGTCTTTTGCTAATGGATGTCAGCACACTATTTGATCCCAACCAAGATGTTTATTTTGGATTGTATATAAGATGTGTTGGATTTTCTAGTAATGTCATGTGAAGTAGTGAACTGAAGAGTTATAAACATGACTTCCTGAGAGGAACGTTCTTCATGGATTGAATTGTGATGTTACGAAGTAGATGCCCATGTATATAAAACATTTATTTCCATGATTTATTTGAGAAATATATGGGTGAAAAGGTATATTTTGATTGGAAATTCTAAAATATATAGTGGGACATTGCATTCAGAAATCATATTGCTGCATAGTCATATTTTTTGCAATGAGCTAACCGACTGAACGCCTATTATTCTGCTTGGCCGGCTTTCGTTGATGGATTAATATTTCTTGTTGTCTATATCAATATTTCTCGTTTGTGTTTTGCTGACTTTCCTTGAGAAGATATCCATACTCAGAATGTAACTATGAATGGTGTGGTACAGACAAACATACAATGCTGATGAAATAACCTCTTTGACTTTTATGCCCATATGAACATAATATTACTGGGAGGGTTACACAAAAAGCTGGAGAAACTCAGCGGGTGCAGCAGCATCTAAGGAGCGAAGGAGATAGGCGACGTTTCGGGTCGAGACCCTTCTTCAGACTGGGAGTTGGCCATTGAATACAATGTGCCTGCTCTGCCATTCAATGAGATTGATTCTTTAACTCAGCAACACTTGTCGGGTCTGATTCCATAATTCTTTCATTCTATTAACGTTCTAGTAGTTCTATCTTGATATTCAGCAAGTGACCCTCTGCAACCTTCTGGTGAACAATCTAAAAACTAAAGCAAATTCCAACGATTTACTGGCCTCCTAGATGAAGAAAATTATTGTTGCCTCAATTATGAAAGGTCTTTTCTCCAATAATAGGCAAGTTACATTATGGAGAGGCCTAAGAGCTTTGCATAAATTGCATTGAATCAAATAGAATTTATGATGGAGTTAAGGCAATATATGTTTGTTACCTAATCTCAGCATGGTTTACCTTTAAGAAAACAGTAGTTTTGCTTTGGTTTTGTGGATTTCAAAAGTTGGCTTGCCTCTTGTGGGATAGTATCAAGCATCATGTGCCATAAATCATTAAGAAAACATGCTTCCCTAGGATTCCTAGATGTCATCTTCCTAGTTTTATTGCTGCAGTATCATTTTACTTTCAGATTGATCTTATTCCTCAATTAGAAAGAAAAATAACCCGAGTACCATTGAATCTCCTGACACAGGGAATGTTTTGTGTAAATCCAGCTGCTATACGACAGTGGCAATATAAACAGGAATATTCAAAACCGTTGTTTTGCTTTTTACTCATCTAAGTAGGAATTTTAAAGTTGCATTTTCTCTCAAATTTGGATGATTCCCGTCAGTTACTGATTGGGCTCAGAAAGGGGAGCTGCTAGTTTTTAGTGGGCCACGTGCGCCGTGCTTTTTGTCCATCAAAAAGCACGGCTGTGTTTTCATAATTTTTCTTTTCAGCTCCTTCCCCTGCCTTGAACCAGTAATTGTAGGATTAAATTGAGAGAATTTATAGTCTTATTGCACAGTTTTATAGTTATATATAAAATTCTACTGATTTTTTTTTAGTCCTTTTTGTAGTCTACTCATCCCACTACTCCTGTATCTTGTGTCTGGTAACCCAGCTGTTGGTTTTGATATTGGGAGATTTGGTAGTGTGTATTGGCATATTAAAGTTACATGTCTTTGTTGAGATATTGCATTTCTGGGAGGATTTCTGGGAGGCTTTGGAGAGGGTGCAAAAGAGATTTTCACAAATTCTGTCTGCATCAGTGGATATTCACTATATGGAGAGGTTGGGCAAACTTAGTTTGTTTTCTCTGGAATGCTGGAGGCTGCAGGGAGACCTCAGGGCAGTGTATGCAATTGAAGAACATTGATAGGGTAGATTGTCAGAACAATTTGCCCAGTATGGAAATTTCCAAAATGAGAGGGCATAGTTGTAAGATGAGCAGGGCAATGTTCAAAGGGGATGTGTGCATCATTATTTTTACACAGATGCTGGTAAGTGCCCGGAAAGCACCATCTGGGGTGGTGATGGCAGCAAATAAAATAAGTTTTAAATTTGCTAACAAAATGAATCCTTTTGTCCAAGTCGTTCCAGTTGCTCAAACGGCATCAGAAAGATTTTTTGATCATGTGGTTGTTAGTTGATGTGCACATTAAAAGTTTCTGGGGTGATAATTAGTGGTATTGAATTGTTTTTTGCGATTTGGATATCGACAACTTTACCAAAAAAATGGCAGATTTGTATTTGAACCGGTGACGGTGCTGTTGTCATGTTATTTATGCTTGCCCATATCGAGTATGCTTGCTGTTTCATGGTATTATAGGAATGGAATCAGATTTTTTCAATTATAGGGATCTCAGTAGGAGTCCCAGCTGGATCATCCATGGTGTTGTTGTGAGGTTGAGTTTAATGTCGATTCCAGAAAATTGCTAACAAAATCTTTTAAGCTGTTGGAATTGCCAAGTTATAATTTACTGGTCTTTGAATTGGACATGGAAGGTGCAGTGGGATTATTCCTGAAGAACATCAAGGGAATTGTCTTGGCCAGTATTTGTAACTCAACTGACATGCAACATATCTGATCATCATCACGTTGCACATCTACCCCCATGATCTTGTGGTTGGCATTCTATTTTTTCAATGCCGCACTTGGGTTCATTTCCCAATCAGGCAGGTTTCTCAGGGAAGCACGGTGATATGGCCAGTAGACATGCTGCCTCACAGCAGCGGGTTAAGTGACGTGGTTCAATCCTGACCTTCAGTGCTGTCAGGAGCTTGCATGTTTAGTTTATTTAGTTTGGAGATAGGATGGAAACGGGCCCACTGAGTCTGTCCCTATTGCAACTAGGGATGGAGCAAGGGCAGAGCTTTGATGAACTGAGGAGACACGTGTGAGGGCCTCATCTTTGATGCAAGAGGGGAGGGACCCCCGTTCCCTAAAGAATTAGGACATCTCGGATGTCCTGGTATGGAACATCTCACTTGGGGTGCAGATGCGGCGTAGACGGAGTAGAGGATAGAGTCTTTGCAGGAAGCTGGGTGGTGGGAAGAAGTGTAGTCGAGATAGTTGTGGGAGTCAGTGGGTTTGTAATAGGCACCAGTCTACCTCCTGTGATGGAGACAGTGGGATCAATTAAGGGGGAGGGAGGTGTCAGAGATGTTCCAGGTCAATTTGAGTGCAGGATGGAAATTGGTGGTGAAGTTAACATTTGGTGAAGGTCCCAAAAGATCCCATGCTACTATCTCAAAGGAGAGCTGAGTTACCTCTGTCATTAAATAATAAGCATCTTACTTAACAAAGGAACAGTTTTAAAAATATCTAACATGAAAAATAGTAGGTTATCTATACTTATCGAATCACCAGTTGCCCTCCAGAGGCTTTTGCCGAAAATCAAATGCGTGTACTGCATGTTCACATTGTATACTGTACAGTTTTGATCTCCACCTCATGGAAAAAAATGCCTTTCATTCGTATAATACCTTGCACAGGCTTAAGTAAGTTGCAAAGCATTTTGATCAACAAAGTACTTGGAGTGTAGTTGCTGCTGCAATGTTAGAAACATGGCCAGTTGCACAGAGCAAGCTTCTACAACGCTGATGAAGCTGTTTCACTTGTTTTGTTTGGAAATGAATGTTGATGATGTGGGGGAGAACTCTGTTGCATTTCAACGTAGTACCACGGGGTCGTATCAATCAGCTTGTGACGTCTAGGTGGAGCTTTGGTTAATTCTCTCATTTAGAAGGTACTTCAAAGATTGCAAAGGAATGATTGTTTGGTTTCAAGATACTGCATTAGGATGAGATATGGGCACAACGGGTTAGACGATTGCTGTTGGGGGGGTGGTCCTGGATTGGACGAGAAAGCTTGTTTTTGAACGTGATGTTAGTTTTCAATGATTTAAAGATGGCATTGTCTATTGTGTGGACTGATTTGTTAGAAACCCACAAATATGATGAGAAATGGTGGAATGCATCAAGTGACACGAATCAAATGAAAATAATTGCTCTTTGGTTCTTACCCCTTTTCTAGGGGCTAAATTAGTGGAACTGTTTTGAATTTCCTTCCATTTGAACTGTTGTTTGCCTTATTTAACGGGCCACAATAGTGGGATATCGCCATAAAACCTGCTTCCATTCCTGTGATTCCATACCGTTTTAATGTCCTTGTAAAATGGCCTTTTCTGACCAGCTGAGATATTTGCATTATACAAATCGCAGTCAATTAGAACACCAGCCATGCTGTTGAAACTGGTCTTGAGGATTGGTACGCAAGATTTTGATGCCTGATTGCCCTTTTAAATAGTGAAGGCAGCTGGAAAGGAAATCACCTGACCTGATGAAGTTGAAACAAGGAATCTGCAGCTCTCATGAAATCATTTTTTAAAAAGTTAAAATCTTTTGGACTGGTGGAGTACAAAGCAAATTTCAGGTTTTCCTCCCTCTAATGAGCAGGAATCAACTACTACAGTGCAAACAGATGTGTCCTTTGCTTAAAAAACAGCTTGAGAGCTGGTGGTGAAGGCTGCATGCATTGGGAACTAGCACTGTAAAATTTAACACAAAATCTAATCTGCACATTTTAAGAATTAGGAATAAGAATGACTTCATCCCAAACACTCATGGTGTATTTGGTTCTTCAGCGTGCTCCATTGTTCATACTATGTTCATCATTCAAGATATTAAATTAAGTGTTTATGTTATTGGTCAGATATTTCAGTGGTACTGACTTTATTTTTTTCCCTTAGGAATGGCACTAGTATGATTTCACTCATCATTCCTCCCAAAGACCAGATCTCACGAGTAGCAAAAATGTTGGCGGATGAATTTGGCACTGCCTCGAACATCAAATCACGAGTGAATCGTCTATCTGTGCTTGGGGCCATTACGTCTGTGCAGCAGCGTCTTAAACTATACAACAAAGGTCAGTCTTTATCCATGAAACTTTCCTTTGGGTTGCTTTGGTCTAGTTTATTATTGTCATGTGTAGTGAGGTACAGTGAAAAGCTTTGTTGCATGCTATCAGGTCCAAGAAAAGGGCCCTCTGCTTCCTTCCACTAAGCCAATTATCTATCCATTTGGCTAGCTACCCCTGGAGCCCATGCAATCTAAAGCCCCTGTCCCACTTTCACGACCTAAATCGCGACCTCTGACTACCTTAAATGACCTAAAAGAATAATCACGGTTGGGGTAACCTACGACCTTCCACGACTATGTGTACAACCTCGTTCGACTATGTTGAAGACTGGCTTCGACCATGTACGTTTTACTGCTGTTTGCAGTAGCCCTTTTGCTTCAGCATCCTTTAAATTAAAAAAAAAAGGGGAAGAGCAAGGGTGAAGAGGAAGCACAAGAAGAGGTCTCAATGCGTGAATGGAGATGATGTGATGGACACCAGATGACTGGAAGAGAGTGGCGCTGACTTTGACAAAAGATGGAACTTTAAGCACACATGTGGGGCAGTGGATGGCAAGCATGCCATTCTTGTCCCTGTCCCCCTCATTTTCCTTTTCGTACAGGATGGCATTCTGCTGGAACCATTCCACAAGGTCCCCCTCCTGCTGCCTGGTGAAGGTGTCGGGCATAACCTTCCTCCAGCCCTCCCTCACCACTGATGGGGCGTCTGCCTCTGATGTTTTGCTGCCGTTAAATGAGGCAGTGAAGGATGGGGTGGTGGTGGGGACATATACTACCACCCTGGTCTCCTCCTCCAGGGGTCTCTCATGCAGGGCTACCTCCTCCTGCACTATCACCTCCTGCCACTCCTCTTGTGTGGGCCGTTTTTCTTTAGGGTTGTGCTCTCCCCCTGCGCTGCTGCCTTTTTGGTGCCATCTCTAAAACACAAGTCTCCTCTCTAAAAAAACTCTCAAGCTATGAATGAACATGCCTTGGAGTGACAGAGGTGATATTCTGCTGTTTAAATAACCATTTTTTTCCTACTGATCCTTTTTTCACCTGGAGCTATTACTTTCGACTACCTCCGACCACCTACGACTAACCATTACGACCTACCTACGAGTAAAAAGCATTGATTTTTTTTCCATGCCAGCCTTTTTTTTTACTCATGGGCATTTATTATCAGGCTAGAAAAAATGCCGGGACCTACTTGATGCCACGAGTACGCAGAGACCACTCACGAGCATGAGGAAGACCTCGTGGCGACCATGCTGCGAGTACGAGTCAAGGGCAAACTCGGCAGAGGTCTTGAATTCGGTCGTGAAAGTGGGACAGGGGCTTAACCTTCCAGACCAGTCTACCATGGGCAACTTTATTAAATATCTTATCGTCTGCTGCTTTGTCCTCGTCAACCTTTTTGGTTACTTCATCAGTTTGAAGAAGGGTCTCGACCCGAAACTTCGCCTACTCCTTTTCTCCATAGATGCTGCCTCATCGCTGAGTTTCTCCAGCATTTTTTGGCTACTTTCTTCAAAAAACTCATTCAGATTTATAAGATACCACACCATGCTGACTATCCCTAATCAGCCTCCGTCTATCCAAATGCATCTATACCGTAGCCATCAATATATTCCCCAGTAGCTTTCCTACCACAGATGTTAGGCTTACTGGTCTATAGTTCCCAGGCTTTTCGTTGCAGCAGCACTTGAATAGCGGCACAACTTTATCTGGCACGTCTCGTGTCCAATGATGAATCGTATATCTCAGTCAGGGCTCGTGCAATTTGTGCTCTAGCTTCCCACAGTGTCTTCAGTTTATGTGATCTGATTTATCTACCTTCAAATGCCTTAGGACTTTCAGTATTTCCGCAGTAGTAATCTGGACTGTTCTCAAGGCATCATCATTAATTGTACCAATTTACACGGTCGTCGTGTCTTTCTCTACAATAAAAACAGGAAACACTCATTGAGGACCATGCCCATATCCTGCAGCTCTACAGAGAGATGACCGCCTTGGTTTCTGAGGGACCATATTTTCTCTCGAGTTATCCTCTTTCCCTTAACGTAAAATCTCTTGGATTTTCCTTAGTATTATCTGCAAGTGGCCCATTTTCCCCTCTTGATTTCTCTAAATATCCTTCTCAGATCCAGAAACTCAAAGGATAACAATTCTGGGCTGCCTATACCTGTCTCATTCCCCCTTTTTCCTGACCAGAACTTTAGTTTCTCTGTCATCCAGGCTTTCCTTCTCCCACCTGCCTGGCCCTTCAATCTAAAATTGAACGTGCATGCCTTGAACTCCTGAATAATTCTGACCTAAGAGATGGGGGGTGTGGTGGAACTGTTACTTTAAACATTAATACTTGCTCTTTACTGTCTTTTCATAGTACCACCTAATGGTTTGGTTGTCTACTGTGGAACAATTGTAACAGAAGAAGGCAAAGAAAAGAAAGTTAACATTGATTTTGAGCCCTTCAAACCAATTAATACATCCTTATATCTTTGTGACAATAAATTTCATACAGAGGTAGGTAACTGTTAAATGCATTTGATTGTATTTACTCTATAGTGGACCAATTGTGATCATCTTGCTACTGACCTGTGGTGTGATTCCTAGACTGAGGGGTTGTGAGCCTTTAAAGATACAATTTTTGAAAACTTTTCAAATACAAAATAACATTGCAGTTAATTTTTCAGATTACCAAAAGAAAATTGTACGCCATGTACCTTTTCCAGTGTGATGTACAGTATTAGTTGCTCACAATATTAGTCATCTGCACTTTGGAACAAACATGGAAGGTGACTGCTTGATAAACTATTCGAATCCCCATGTGCAAGTCCTGGTTTCTAGTTGGGTGGGTGTCCAGTTCCACTCTGCTGTCTTCCTCAGTCCCAATGAAGTCCAATGTAAGCCCAAAGGGCAGCGCATCATTTTCTGATTAACCCCCCAAAGCTGGACATTGAATTGAAAACAGTCACAAATAGCCAACAGTTCCAATGTATAGTGGAACTGCTTCAGTGTGGTGAGAGATATTAAACTATTACTGTTTAAAAATGTTTCTCACTTCTATGCTGTTACATAAATCTGGCATTTTGTGATTTTTATTTCAGTTTGGCATCTGCAGTGTTTTATTAAAACGATTTAATCACATTTTTTTCTCTCCTGTTTTCATGCATCCCCTCTTTACATTTCCATCGATATTATTTGTGATCACCAACGCATCTTGCCAAGCACTGCCACCATTGTTTGGACACCAGCCTGTTAACTCTACCCCTTTCCCCATATGACGCTTCGAACATATTTGATTTCTAACTTTGCTAGTTCTGAGGAAGAGTTACGGACAATAAAACAATTTATCTTTCTATAGAGGCTGCCTGACATGAGTAGTTCCAACATTTTCTATTTTGGTTTCAAATTGCTTATTTTCAAATGTATATGTAAATCAGTTTAGTTTAGAGATAGTGTGGAAACAGGCCCTTTAGCACACCGAGACCGTGCCAGCCAGCCTGCGATGACGCACATCAACACTATCCTACACACACTGGGAACAATTTACAGTTTTACCAAGCCAATCATCCTATAAATCTGTATGTCTTTGGAGTGTGGGAGGAAACAGGAGTGCCCGGAGAAAACCCACGCAGGTCACGGGGAGAACATACAAACTCTGCGCAGACAAGCACCCATAGTCAGGATCGAACCCAGATCTCTGGCGCTGTAAGGCAGCAACTCTACCGCTGCGCCCATTATTGGAATGAACGGCTGAAAAATAATTCCCAAGATCTGTGTAGGCTCTTTATTTAAAGTATTTTCATATTCTTGGGAATCTATTATATTATCAGTGCAGACATATATCTCAACCTTTATTTTGCTAGTTTTGATTAAGAACTTTATTTCCCTTGGAAATTTTTTTCTCCTTCTCCCCTTGCCCACACTCCCTCTCCCTGGAGCTTTTTCCAGCTGTTGGAGGAAATACCCGTTGAGATTCAGAAATTCTGGGGAATGCTGTATTTTAATACTTGTTTTCCGGAACATTTTCTGTGTTTCTGGCCTCTATGGGGTGCTCGAGAAAATGAGCATTCATTGGGAGTTTAAACTAATAAAGTAAATTTGTCTAGTTCTTTCCGTTGCAGTATATTAAATGCTGCAGTCAATCTGCACATTGTAAGTTCCCTCAAAGGAGTGCACTATGATCCAGATAATGTTCTCACCTGTGTTGAGAGAGAAATGCTAGCCACCATGCCTGAGAGGGTACTAATACATATCTAATAAAGTCGATGAGCCCCAGATCTGATCGTTCTCAAGGATGGCAGTAGTCCAGCATCCATTCGAGTCTGCACCGTGTGCTTATCCAGAATTATTCGGGAGAAAGACAGGAATTTTCAACTCTGAAATGGGCCACAGGTGCACCATCTGTAGGTTGAGATTTGAGGGCCTGGTATTTAGACAACTCTTTGTTAACTGAAGTGATCAACCATTCTGATCTTCCATCAAAACATTCGCTGTCAAATGGGACTTGCTGCTGATCTCTTGCACAACATTCATCGTTATTTTTCATTTTGAATTTGACATAACTTGTTTCTTTTCTTGAAAGGCTCTTACTGCGCTTCTATCGGATGACAGCAAATTTGGGTTCATCGTAATTGATGGTACTGGAGCTTTGTTCGGTACTCTACAGGGAAACACACGAGAAGTACTACACAAATTCACAGTGGATCTACCAAAGAAGCACGGTATGGGCAGAGCTATTAGTTTCTCCAGATTTCCAGCACCCCCTCAATATTGCAAAGTCTAAATTTGTTACCGTGCCTATTGAATTGTTACTTGAATTGCTTCCTTTTTATCAAGAAGTCTGCTAAATGTATAATTGAATCCATTCCTTTGACGCAAGGAGTCCCAGTATCTGGTCTAAGATGCAAGCTTTCATTATTGGGTTTAAAAGAATGACTAGGATACTGGGGTGAAGTAGAGCAGGCCAATGGACGCAATCCCAATCTTGCCCCACCTCTTTATTCACAAGCTAGCTGTATCGAGGTACACCTATATCTGTGTGATCAAAGAGCAGATTTGAATAGTCATTTTTTGTTGAATACCTCTCCATTCCCTCCATCTCCGTATTCTTCTTGCCATAGCCCAGCAACACTTGTGTGGAACTTGTCAATTTCATCAACTTCACCGCTGCACTTAAATTCATATGGGCTATTTCTGATACCTCTCGCCCCTTGCTTGATCACTGTCGCCATCTCAAGACTAACTATCCATTGTTAAAGAAGGAACTGCAGATGCTGGAGAATCGAGGGTTACACAAAAAGCTGGAGAAACTCAGCGGGTGCAGCAGCATCTAAGGAGCGAAGGAGATAGGCGACGTTTCGGGTCGAGACCCTTCTTCAGTCTGAAGAAGGGTCTCGACCCGAAACGTCGCCTATCTCCTTCGCTCCTTAGATGCTGCTGCACCCGCTGAGTTTCTCCAGCTTTTTGTGTAACTAACTATCCATTGACCCTTACTGCAAACCCAATGACTCCCACAGCTACCTAGACTACGCCTCCTCCTACACTGTCTCCTGTGAGGATGTCATCTATTTCTCTAATTTCCTCTATCCCTGCTGCAACTGTTCTTGAGATGAGGCCTTCCATTCCAGAGATCTGAGATGTCCTTCACTTTCAGGAAACTGACTCCTTTTCTCCTCTCCCAAGCACTGTGGATGTTGGAACCCTTGTCCACATCCCTTGCATTTCCTATATTTCTGCACTGACCCAGCCTTGCCTTGTAGATAGCGTTAATGTTTACCTTTCACCCCATCTGCTTCTTCATTCAGCAAATCAGTGATATTTCGCCAGCTACAGGGTAATCCCACCATCAATTGAATTTTCCCCTTTCCACAGCTTTCTAGTTGCCATGTTGACCACTTTCCCCATGATTAGACACAAAATGCTGGAGTAACTCAGCGGGACAGGCAACATCTCTGGAGGGAAGGAAGAGGTGACGTTTCGGGTTGAGACCTTTCTTGAAATTGTAATTAATTTATTAGCCAAGTATGTAAAAACATACAAAGAATTTGATTTGCCATACGGTTGTACCAAAAAAGCAACAAGACATACGACTACATAAAAATTAACATAACGGAGATACGATACGGAAAAAGTCGCACCTCCGTTGAGGAAAGAGATAAAAAACAGTTTCCCCACCCCCCACATAAGACAAGACTAAAGATACACGAAAACATACATTTAACAGCAGACTAACAGCAACAAAAGAAGAAATGGTCGAGACAGACTTTGCGAGGCTGCCAGCGGACAGAGCCCCCCGGTGGAATACGCCGCCACCTGGTGGATGATGTATCTGATGTCAGGGGAGATGGCAGTAGAGAGGTAAAATGTAGTTGGAGACAGTGAGACTGGTAGGAGAACTGGGAACGGGGAGGGGATAGAGAGAGTGGGGAAGCAAGGGTTACATGAAGTTAGAGAAGTCAATGTTCATACTGCTGGGATGTAAACTACTCAAGCAAAATATGAGGTGCTAGTTCCTCCAATTTGCGCTGGGCCTCACTGACAATGGAGGAGGCCCAGGACAGAAGGTCAGTGTGGGAATGGGAGGGGAGTTAAAGTGTTGAACAACCAGGAGATCAGGTAGGTTTAGGCGGACTGAGCAGAGGTGTTCTATCCAGAGACGCTACCTGTCCTACTGAGGTACTCCAGCATTTTGTGTCTATCTTTGATTTATACCAGCATCTGCACTTCCTCCCCACTCTCTCTGTGAATACTAGTTTGCTCACCCCTTCCCCTCCCAAGGCAGCTTCCCCAGGAAGGTGTAACATCTGTCCGTACACTATCTCCATTATCATCTAGGGACCTAAACAGCCTTCCAGTTGAGGCAGTAATTCATCTGCACTGCCTTCAACTTTCCTATAGCATTGTGTTTTTTCGATGTGGCCTCCAGTACATTAGTCAGCCCAACAGCCTAAACAACTGCTTTGTCGGGCCTCTGTGTTCTGTCCGCTTTGACCATCAGGAGCTTCCGATTCGAATTATTTTTCCAATTCCATACCCATCTGCCTGTCCTCAGCCTTCAGAAAAAATGCCACTCAGGTTTACCCCTCATCTTAACCTATGCTCTCTAGTTCTTGATTTCCCCTATCCTGGGAAAACGACTGCATTCACCCTCCTGATTTATACACCTCTATAAGATCACCTCTCAGACACTTGCAATCAAAGAAATAGTCCTATCCTGTCTGTACTCTATACATCAGACCCTGAAGTCATGGCAGGAAGCTTTCCTGCACTCTTTGCAACAGGATGGCAGTTTTCCAATGGCAGGGTGACCCAAACCTCAACGCAACAACCCCAAGTGCGGCCCCAATGTTGTCTACAACTATAATATACCGTCCTAATTTCTCTATTCATTTCCCTGATGGAAGGCCAATGTGTCAAAGGTCTCCTTCACCCATCTACCTGTCAGTGAACTCTGTACCTGCTCTCCAAGATCACTCTGCTTTACAACTTTCCCCAGGGTCTGACTTTTTTGTGTGAAGGTCCTACCCTTGTTTGACTTCCCTAAATGTACCATTTCACACTTATCTAACTTAAACTCTTTTTACTATTCTTGTGCCCAGCTGACCAAGATCCAACTGTAATGCTTGATAAAATTCTTGTTAACCATCTCCACTGTCTACGATACCACATATTTTAGTTTCACCCTTGAACATTCTCATCCAAATCGTTTATATAGATGACAAACAACAATGTGCCCGTCACCGACCCCTCCGGTACACCACCAGTCACAGGCTGTCTCCCGGCATATTTCTTCCTCAGTCCTGTTGTCTAGTTGGGGGCACAATACCAACAAGGTGACCATCCCCTTTGTTATTTCTCAACTCCACCCATAAACGTTCTGTGGACGACTCTTCAGTAATGTCAGCTCTGATTATTGTTGTGATGTTCTCCTTAATCAGCAAAGCAATTCCCTCTCCTCTTACCCCTACCTCTATCATGCCTGTAGCACCTGTATCCTGGTACATTTGCACTTCCAGTCCATTTTTCTTTCCTTAGCCATGTTTCCATAATGGCTGTAACATCCCAGTCGCATGTACCTAACCACATCCTGAGTTTATCTGCCTAACCTGTCAGGCCTCAAGTATTGAAGTAAATGCAATTTGATCTGTTAATCTTTCCTCACTCCTTGCCATACTCTTGCCTATAATTTCCACTAAACTTGCTTCTGTTGACTTCTAGCCTCCCAAATATCTCACTACTACATTGGATCCTACTCCCCTGGCAATTTAATTTCAACCCTCCTGAGTAGCACTTGCAAACCTGCCTTCCTCTTTAGATGCAACCTGTCCTTCTTGTACAGATCACATCTGTCCCAGAAGAGTTCCCGGTGGTCCATAAATCTGAATTCCTGGCCCCAGTACCAACTGCTCAGCCACACATTCACCTGTCATATCTTCTTATTCCTATCTTCAATAGCACTTTGCACCAGGTGTAAAGTGCTTTCCTGACATCGTGCTAGTTGATAGGTGCGATCAATAGTTACTGAGTATTTTCAGACTGTTTTCTAAATGGCTAGATTCTAGGCATTGTAAGTGTACAAAGTTGTAGATGTGCAACAAATATTGAAAATGCTGACGGACTCATTAATCTTGACACCTCAATTAGAGTGGTTGAACAATGTCTGATTAGATCTTAAATTCATTTCAGTTCTTCACTTCACTCCCATTAACCTATTTGCCTTCACTGCATTTTGCTCAACAATACTTTGAGAGGGATGGCATCTTCTCATTCAGTATATTACAGTATTGCAGACTGAACATGGAACTGAACGTTTCCAACAATTTTTAGATTTCCAACATTGTCTGATGACCCGTTTTACCTTTCAATCTCTAATGCCTATCAGTTTCCTATACTTCCTATTATTCTTCACCTTAAAATCTGTCCACTCAATTTTTCCATTTCTTATAATGGGTCACTAAGTTTAGCTCTACCTTCCACCATTGATTTTGCTGAGCACTTCATACAGTTTGCTTTTGTCTGGTTCGACTGTTTAAGGGATATTCCATTCATGTTTGTGCCACACCTTAAAAAGGTTCCCTTTGTCAAGATCACAAATGTGCCAAATTGTAATCAAAATGACTGAAATACCGGGATAGATTGTATGGATAACTTTCAGGAGATACAAGGTTTATGTAGCAGTTTAAGGGACACTTTTATAATTAAACAGTTGATGGAATCCTACCTGTTGTTTCCTTTTGGAGGGAGATTTGAATATAAAAAAGCAGAATCTGCAGTAAAATGCTGATGACAGAAACCGCTTCATGTTAATAGTAGTAGAATTTTGGAACAATTTCTTCCTGCTATTCCCAAAATCACGAATGATGGAGCTTGGTGGGAGTTTCATAGCTGCGGTTGCTAGGTTTTATTTTGGGTCCAGTGACTGGGATTGAAGGTGGTGATTGAGGATAAATATACTTATCTTCTTGTGAGCCATCCTTTAATTTATGGGGCTCTAAAGTAGAGAACACCCTTCCATGAAAACCTGTGGGGTAATTCCTGTTGGTGATTTTTCAGACTGTTACACCTGAAATTCCTTTTTGGAAAGCATTGATTTTTAATTGAATCTGAAGTTGAGGATAATTTTGAACAAATTACTTGAAATAAATGACGATGCAAGGCATGAATTGATGAAGAATCCCATCCAAATGCTATACGTATTATTTGTGATGTTTATATAGCTACACTGGTAACATATGCCCTGTGATTGGATATATACAAACTTGCCGGGGCTTGGAATTTGTACTCATGATCCAAATTGTGCTTCCATATAAAGAATGGTCATTTCAAATTCGAGAATATTATTTTGAGCAAGAACAGTGGGTGTCCTGGCTTAGATTCTTCCCTTTATCAATACAATTAAAATAATTCTTCTTTTATCCAAATGCTTGTTGAGAGTTCATATTAATTAATCATTGCTTTTGTAGTTTGTTATGCTGGCAGCTTTGAGATATATCAGACAATATGGAGTTTGCTGTTTATTTTCAATGTCAGTATTTGAAATACACACATCTTTATCGATTTTTAAAGTTGTATTTTGTATTTAAAGGCAGAGGAGGGCAGTCTGCCCTGCGTTTTGCTCGCCTACGAATGGAAAAGAGGCATAACTATGTACGGAAGGTAGCAGAAACAGCCGTACAGCTCTTCATCAGTAGTGACAAGGTGAACGTGGCAGGTCTTATCCTGGCTGGATCAGCTGATTTCAAAACTGAGCTCAGTCAGTCCGACATGTTTGACCCGGTAAGCTAAATCAGAATCGTATTGAGTAAAAACACTGAAATGCCATTTATTCTTATTCCTATGGTTAAATTCTGCTATGATTCGGTGAATGTTGAGTGATTGGGTGATCCATGACCCGACATGGATATTATTTCTGGTGAAAGTATGGTATTCTGTCTTCCCTCTGGAATCAGTAATTCAATCTACAGTTTTGTAGGTTTTTCCTCCATTTGGTCAATCTTAATGCATGCTTCATTGTTCTAATGGTTGGTTCTGCAGATGTTGGTTTACAAAAAAAGAGTGCTGGAGTAACTCAACTGGTCATGCAGCATCTCTGAAGAACATGGTTAGGTCATGTTTTGGGTTTGGACCCTTCTTCAAATGGGAACATTGTCCTTTCTTTGGCGATCTCAGATCTGCCTTCTAATGGGATTTGATAGATAACCATAGGAGAAGAGGGCATTGTCAAAGCTGGCTTTCTTGCCTGGAAACAGTACAAATTCATCCCACGCTCTATGCAGGCTGTAAATGGCTAGATCAGCATGGGTCCATTACTTAGTTTTGCTGGCCTAAAATGGCAGTGTCTGATGCTTGTTAGACAATGCTTAGTATGGTTTGCAAATTGTTTTGTATTCTGCTGGTTATATTAAAAATGTAATGTAAAATGTTAACTTCTACAATGCATTTTGCCTTTTCCCCCTGAGTTTCATTTTGATTTCAGATTGTGAAATTTGGAACACATACTGGTTCACTACAAACTCATGGTTGGAGCTGGTTTTAAATGAGTGTTAGGGTGCCAAATCAGAAATATTTGGAACTAAAAGGAGGAATGGTAACTTTTCATTAAAGGAACAATCTGTCTTCATTAACGAGAATATGGGCAGAGAAAAGCTATGATCAGAAGTCATGGTTAAAGTAAAGGACTTTAATTGACGGGAAACTTTCTACACCAACGTTTTCTGAATGTGACAGTGGAAAATAATGGTGAAAGCATTTGGAATTTCCTTATCCATTTCTTTAAAGTCCCTGGCTTTCCATTTCTTTAAAGTCCCTGGCTTTGGGGGATAGTTTCAATTTTCCAAATGCTATTCCCTTAAACTACATGTTCAACTCTTTGTTTTCTCCGAGAATGTCACATGTATTTTGCCCCCGCTGTGTGTTGTGCATTGTCAAAGAACAATATTTTCCCTCAGACAGAATTGTAAAATATGTTTAAATGTAACTGGGCTGAAAAATTCTGGGGGGTTTTTTGCTGGCAGTTCAGTAGTGAGCATCCAGTGTCGACCTTATTTCTGTGTTTGCATGTTGCTACATGGAACTCGTTGGAAATCGAGTTATGCCATTCTGATCCTGTCACAGTGCTGAAACCAATTACAAAGCTGTACAATGTAGGAAGGAACTGCTGGTCTGCATTGAAGATAGACACAAAATGCTGGAGTAACTCAGCAGGTCAGACAGCATCTCTGGATAGAAGGTATGGGTGATGATTCGGATCGAGAACCTTCTCTGAAGAATGTCTGAAGACACCTGAAATGTCACCCATACCGTCTATCCAGAGATGCTGTCTGGCCCGCTGAGTTGCTCCAGTGTTTTGTGTTTATCTACAAAACTGTAGAGCTCAGTTGACGATCTACATGCACTTTGTATCTGACCCCAGCATTGTTTTAAATTGGGTTTCTGATCTGTGAGGAAAGGTAACTGGTTTGTTAAATATTAATGTTTTAATGTAACACGTAGATGAATTTTTAAATACATTCGCTGCTTGTTAATTTTTACTTCATTGTTTTTAACCTTCAAGCTGTTTTTTAATGGTAGCTGGTGTTCAGATATTAAATGGCTCACTGTCCTATGCAATCCAAACAGTCTCTGTGTTGGGCTCAGGGTTCATTGCTTGAGGCTAAGTCAGTGCTTGAACAAGGCTCTACTTCATGGGATAGCTGTGGAGAATATGTTGCTATGCAGGGCCACAGAAATCAGTATGTTGAATCCAACAGATCAACAAGAGTTTGGATGTGTCAGCAGTTTAACTCTGACTTCTGCATTTCTTTACCGGTGTGGAAGTTAGATATGAGCTGTCCTGTGAAGAGTTTAATACTAATGCAGGGAAGAGAATTGTCTGACACCACTGAATTCAGAGCTTCCAATTATTCAATTCCATCTTTCTGATTTTCTCGTCTGCCACATTCCTAATGAGTTTTGTTGCTTTGCTAAAGAAAAATCCAGCCAGACCAACATTTAAATTACTAAAAACACTCGGCAACTTGGGCAGTGTCTGTAAAGAAAGAGAAACCAAATTAATGCTAAGACTCTGAGCTGAAATGTTAACTCCATCGCCTATTCACAGATGCTGCCCAACCTGAGTGTTTCTAGCACTTCAGATTCTTGACATCTGAATTTTGAATTTCATTTGTAAAAGTAAGTCGGCGAGATTTTGGTATCGTTTATCACAACTATATTCTAATGATAAATAACGTCGATTTATCAGCGCACAAAACTTGGACACCTCATTGTTTTCAGCCCCCTCCTCCTTTTGTTTGGGACTCCAGAGCCGCAAGGATATTTGTTGGGATACGGTGCTGCTTTCTAGTATGACTTTGTTTGCATTTTCATTCAAGCTGTAATTGTCGTTATGTGTGTTTCTACACAGCGATTGCAGAGCAAAGTACTAAAACTGGTGGACATCTCCTATGGAGGTGAGAATGGTTTTAATCAAGCAATTGAGCTGTCAGCTGAAGTCTTATCCAGTGTGAAGTTCATCCAGGAGAAGAAACTAATAGGTGAGAAATTACTGGTGCGATTCAACACCAATTGATTGGATACGTTAAGAGTTTACACTTACACACCCCTTTCACAATCTCTGAATGGCCATAGTGCGTAATGAACAACTTTTTAAAATTCTCAACTGTTTTGTAATGAATTTGGTTAATGAATTCCGTTGTTGCCAACCACAGTATGATAATGACAAGTGGGTGATGGTTTCTTATCAATTAAGGAACAGATTTTGGAGTGAGTGTTGAAGATGGTTCTTGTTCTCCAATCTTCAATGAAACCTGTTACATACTTGACATGATGTCT
The DNA here is from genome assembly GCA_963514005.1 of Raja brachyura. The sequence continues at coordinate 66,107,340 of OY740791.1, forward strand.
TAATTCAATGCCAAACTTTGAGTGGTGCATCGTGTTGTTCCTGCTCTCACCATAGGTTGTGCACTCATGTTTTAAGGCAAATCAGCTGATTTCAAATTGTAATGGTCCTGTGTTACACATGAAACAATTTGTACAATATTACTGGTAGTATTTTTGTTCTGCAAAGTTCAGTTGTAGGCACCAATCATCTCAGTTGTTGTTTCTCTGGGGCCATTGGGCATTAAACAGAACGTGGTCTGATCTTGCCTGGCATCCATATATGTGGACTCTTTTAGGCAGTAACCTTGTCCATAAAAGCCCTGGAAGCTGTTATTTTGTTGGCGCTAGTGCATTTTTAAATGTTTAATTGATATGGGTTAGAATGCTTAGCTTGAGCAGCGTGTGACATTTTTTATTTCATCAGGGCGATACTTTGATGAAATTAGCCAAGATACAGGGAAGTACTGCTTTGGAGTAGATGACACACTTAAAGCATTGGAGATGGGTGCAGTTGAGATCCTGATAGTTTATGAAAATCTGGATATTATGCGATACGTACTCCGCTGTCATGGCACAGAAGGTAATTACAGATATTTTAGTTGTCAATTCTTTGGTCAAAATTAAGACGGAATGTAATTTGTAATGTCAATTGGATGCAATAGACAGCTTCACCGTATCCTTTATTTCCCAGAAGAGAAAATCTTGTATCTGACACCTGAACAAGAGAAGGATAAATCCCATTTCACGGACAAAGAGGTACAATTTAATTCTGTTATAAGCTGCAGTTATAAAAGAGCTGAATGCTAAGTGTTTTGCTTTTCTTTCAAAGCGTTGTCTAGTTAAAAATGTTAGGGTTTCAACTCAGTGACTAATGCAGGGCTCTCGCTTAACTTTTTTTTCCTGTTGCCAGCCGGGCAACCGTGACAGCTTTTTAGGTTGCCAAATGACAGTTTAGGTGGTCATTTAAGACAGTTTGCATGACGCGTGCTCGGACGAAGTGCGTGGTTACCAGTCAGAATTATGCTCAATGAAACATTCACGTATTATTTCAAGTAGGAACTGCAGATGCTGGAAAATCGAAGGTAGACAAAAGTGCTGGAGAAACTCAGCGGGTGCAGCAGCATCTATGGAGCGAAGGAAATGGGCAACGTTTCAGGCCGAAACCCATCAGTCTGAAGGGTTTCGTCCCGAAACGTTGCCTGTTTCCTTCGCACCATAGATGCTGCTGCTGTATCCGCTGAGTTTCTCCAGCAATTTTGTCTACATTCACATATTATTTCTGCTTCAAATAACTCACAAACTAAACATATTCACCAATCAAGACATGATATATACCACAATGACATGCAGCAAAATTGTAATACAATTTCTCAACTCTTTTTACACATTGCAATTAATTCAATTTCTATTAGTTCTTTCCACTTCCAAACAAAAATGTGGTTGGATTATTCAGCAAATGATCAACCTGTGTCAATACATCCTGGACCATGCACACTACAGATTGATGCAAGCATGTTTTCTGTGAAGGACAGAAAATTACCATGACATGGCCATAGCATGGGTCGTTATTGCTATTGGCACAGAAACACTCTGGCGTCCCTCATAATTTATCCATAACAAAATATACAGGTTGCAAGGAAATTTCTAAAGGCATTTTATGATAATAGCTGTTAAAACCGACTATGCCCATCTGACAGGTTAAACATTACACTAACTGACAAGAGAAGGCCAAAGGACATAACTGCAGCAAACGTTCTTTTGCAATATATGTAAAGGTGTTAAAACAAATAATGACATTGGGAATTAAAACACATTTGATTGCATTCCGTTATCAAACATAGTCAATGTTCGCTCTGAAGACCATGAATCACAATAGGGTCAGGGGGTGTGTGAATCAGTGCGGGGTGGATAAATGGCGGGGTGGGGTTGAGAAGGCGGAATGGATGGATTGAGGCAGGTGAATTAGTACGTGTTGGTTGGAGTATATTGTGAGGGGAGAGCACAGGGAATGTCAGTGGTGTTGAATGGGGGATCAGTATGGGGGGGGGGGGGGGGGATCAGTACAGGATGAATGGGTGGTTTAGTACAGGATGAATAGAGGTAGACAAAAATGCTGGAGAAATTCAGCGGGTGAGGCAGCATCTATGGAGCTAAGGAAACAGGCAACATTTCGGGTTGAGACCCTTCTTTAGACTGTTCCCCATTCTACTTGAATGGGTGGATCAGTACAGGATGGATTTGGGTGGGGGGGGTGGGTTCCGTACAGGATGAATTGGGGGAGGGGGGGGTCGGGTCAGAACAGTGTGGATCGGAGGGTCTGTGCAGGATGAATGGGTGATCACTACAGGATGAATGAGGGGATCGGTGTAGGATGAATGAGGGGATCAGTACAGGATGCATGAGGGGACCAGTACAGGATGAATGGGAGGATCAGTCAAAGATGAATGGGAAGATCACTACAGGATGGATGGTGGTGTTTGGTGCAGGGTAAATGGACGGTGGGTCAGTACGGGATGATTGGGAGAGACAGCGCAGTATGAATTGGTGGGGGGGGGACCTCATAGGATGGATGAGGGGGTGGCAGGAGAATCAATGCGAGGTGGGTAGGGTGATGGATAGATTTGGGAGGGGGGGGTAGATGGGGAGGGGAGCACAGGGATGTCAGTGAGGACTGAATAGAGGAGGGAATGAGGATCGGTGCGGGATGGAGAGGAGGGGTCCTAGTATAAGAGGGGTGGAGGAGGGCATACGAGAAAGAGAGAGGGGAGGGGCAGAGGGGGTGGAGAGGAAGGAAGGTCAGCGCTCCTCGGACAACATCGCCCGCTGTCTTGGCCGTCCCTGTCCAACGCCAAAGTGCCGCCGCATCCTCGTCACCACCTCCCCTCCTCCGCCATCCGACAGGTAGGTGCGGGGCCGAGCGGTGCAGCATTAAGATCCTATAGCTGTAGGATCATTGGTGCAGCTGCTTTGAGCAGTGGGTGCAGTGAGCAGGGTCGGCGGAATGAGACCTCCCTCTCCTTCTCCCTCCCTCTCTCCCTCCTCCCGGCCTCGGCGTGCGAGAGGGGTTGTTTTGAAGCCTGCGGCACCTTGGGTGGTCATTGGCACCCAGTCAACCGCTAATTTCGAGCCCTGTAATGATAGCAAGACTTGTAAAAGGCACCATTGCAAAACATATGAATGTACTAGTGTGTTGGAAAGAACTGCCGATGCTGGTTTAAATGGAAGGTAGACACAAAATGCTGGAGTAACTCAATGGGACAGGCAGCATTTCTGGAGAGAAAAGAAGGGTCTTGACCCGGAACGTCACGCGTTCCTTCATCCAGAGATGCTGCCTGTCCTGCTGAGTTACTCCAGCTTTTTGTGTCTACCTTCCATTTGAATGTACATTTGTCTTCCTGAGATGCTATTGACTCTTTTTGTGTAGGGTCTCGTGGTTGGTATGTTCATTTAATGTCTGAACACCATGCATTATTTCCTGGTGCATGACTGCGGAGACAACAGTTAATAGCAACCAAGGAATAAATATTTTTGCAGGTGACCAGGTTAGAGCTACTGTAGGATATTGCTAGAGGAAGAAAACAGAAGTGGCATGTGGGTTTTTATTCCTGAAAGGTATACCAACTACATAATCCAAAACATTTTGAATTGCAAATCACAAGAAACACCATTTTATTTGAGCACAACCAAAAATGAAGTTACTGAGACTAAGTAAAAAGGTCAATTAGTTTTTTTAAGACTTGGTACTGGGCTAAATGAGATGGAGGGCTATTCAGCAAGACTCATTTGTCTGTAATAGGCCCGCATCCTGTTTAGGTTATTTTTTTTTCAGTAGTTTAGTAATACAGCGCGGAAACTGGCCCTTCGGCCCACCGGGTCCGCGCTGACCAGCGATCCCCGCTCATTTACACTATCCTGCACACACTAGGGACAATTTTTACATTTACCAAGCCAATTAGCCTACAAACCTGTACGTCTTTGGAGTGTGGGAGGAAACTGAAGATCTCGGAGAAAACCTACGCAGGTCACAGGGAGAACGTACAAACTCCGTACAGACTGCACCCGTAGTCGGGATCAAACCCGGATCTCCGGGGCTGCATTTGCTGTAAGGCAGCAACTCTACCGCTGCGCCACTGTGACTGCCGTTAAATCTTTCCCTTTCCGTGTTCTTCTCCCAATGTCTTTTAAATGTTATTGTAGCTGGCTCTACCACTTCCCTGGCAGCTCGTTCCATAAGCACCACCCTCTGAGTAAAGAAATCGACTCTTGGGTCCCTTTTAAATCTTTCCACTCTCACTGTGAACCTATGCTGTCTTGTTCTTGATTCTTCCCTGGGAAAAAAATTACGTTCACCTTATCTCTGCCCCGCCTTATTTTATCTATCTTTCTACGGTCACCCCTCAATCTCCTGCGCTCTCCGGAATCAAGTTTGAACTCGTCAACCTCTCCCTATGCTCTGCCCTTGAGGTGCGGTGGCAACATTCATCTTTGTACTTTGACCAGTTTAATGACATATTTCCTATAGCAGAGTAAACAATATGGCAAATTCGGTCCCACAGCCTTGTACAATTGCAACACATTGTCCCAATTCCTGTACCCAATGCCCTGACTCATGTAGGGCATGATGCCAAATGTTGGCTTCACCACCCTGTCCAACTGCCATGTCATTTTTAAGGAACTATATATGTACTGGTACGCCCATGTCCCTCTGTTCTATGATACTCTCCAGCGCCCAAGTGACAGTGGTGAAACAACGGTTGAGTTGCTGCCTTACAGCACCAGAGACCCTGGTTTGATCCTCACCATGGGTGCTGTCTTTACGGAGTTTGTATGTTCTCCCTGTGACCGCGTGGGTTTTCCCAGGGCACTCCAGTTTTCTCCCATATTCCAAAGACGTACAGGTTTGTAGGATAATTGGCTTTGGTAGAGATTGTAATTTGTCTGTAGTGTGTAGAATTCTTTGGGGATTTTACTTTGCCTTGCCCGCCAGATCCATTTCATGTCACTCTTGTGTTCTTGGCCCAGCTAATGAAAACAGCAATCCCTCTTATCTGTGGATTTGTGCTTCAAGGACACTGCTCCCTTGGACCCTGCCACATATGGGCATTTCCAAAACTTTAGTCTTTCCAATGTGCATCACCTTGTATCAATTTGTCATCTATGAACTTACCTTCTTCAAACAGCAAGGATCCCAACACCTCTACATATAACGGTACACTAAAGGTCAAAGGCTCTTTGTTACAAAACCAATTTTGGCTCCAATTTGCCTTGTATCGAATAGGTTTGCATTGTTGAGTGACAATACCAACAATGCTGTAATCTTTAATTGAAATTCTTCCCTTTGTATGTCAGCAAAATGGGAGTGACCAGGTTAAATGGAGAGCTGTTTAGTGCTTATTCAAACGCTGTAGTGCGCTTCTCATGGGTAAGAACTGATGAAAGGGTTGGTGGGCTGATCATTTTGTATACTTTTTCCATAACTGAGTCTCGTGAATGAAATAAGTTGAATTATTAGTCCAGAATGTGTGATGTTAAATTGTGCAAACTTAAAATCTAGTTCAGGTTTCATTTAATTAACAAAGTCAACATTTCAATTTTCTTTTTAAAAATACAAATTTAGACTGGACAGGAACATGAGCTGATAGAAAGCATGCCCCTCCTGGAATGGTTTGCCAACAACTACAAAAAATTTGGAGCTACACTGGAGATTGTTACAGACAAATCGCAGGAAGGATCCCAGTTTGTGAAAGGCTTTGGTGGGATTGGTGGTAAGACTTGTATCTTCAACTGTGAATTGGACAGGTTGCCTGCTGACGGCTTGGGTAGCATCTCAGAGGCTATATCTGTGGCCTACCTTTCCATCCATGTCATTTACCAGTCCAATGCATTCAGTCTAAGATTAATAGTTGAGTTGATTTATAACTAAGATAATCACAGAGAAAGTTAGATATTTCAAAATACTGCTGAGAAGATGCATGTGGGGGATGGCTATCAATTATTGCAGCACAACTATTTTGGCAATTTAGGTACTTTCTAACAGAATCAAGTGACAGATTTCAAAAATCATGCTGTAAATGAAGGGCATTAAGTCAAGCTAACAAAAGTGTTGTAACTAAAGAGCATCACAACTTTAGAATATTTTTGTTTGTTGCCTGGATGTACATGTGTAGCTGCAGCTAATATAATTGTCTTCTCCTATTCCCTCCTCACAAATATATAATACTGTGTCAAATTGGAGTGCTCAAGATTTGATCTAATTTTAAATCTGTGAAAAAAGGCAAAATAACAGATTAAGTTAGGGAATAACTATTTTGTTTTATATGTAAAGCCCCTGTCCCACTTTCACGACCTAATTGGCAACCTCTGCCGAGTTATCCCTTGACTCATACTCGCAGCATGGTCGTAGGAGGTCTTCATAACTCTTCCTCATGCTCGTGAGTGGTCTCCGCGTACTCGTGGCCTCCAGTAGAGCGCGGCGCTTTTTCCAGCCTGATAGAAATGTCCACGAGTTTTTTAAAAAAAAGGTTGGCATGGAAAAAATTGATGCTTTTTACTTGTAGGTAGGTCGTAGTAGGGTGTGATGGTAGGCATAGGTCGGTAACCGGCCCGAGGAAAAAATGCAAACATGACATAATTTTATCATGTGATAATTTTCCACTCGTAGCTAGTCGTAGTTGGTCTTAGGTGTGGAAGACTGAGGTCGAGGGGGATCGTAGGAGGTTGCAGACATAGTCGTAGGAGGTCTTTTACTTCGGCTAGTCAAAACGACCGTGACATTTTTTTCATCTAGGGTCTTTATACTCGTGGATTAGGTCGTCCAAGTGGGACAGGCCCTTTACAATTTGTATCTTTCAAAATAAAATCCTGACCTGTGCTAAATTGGGCTTATGGTCATGCAGCACAAACAGGCCTTTCAATCCAACACATCCATGCCGACCATGATGCCCCACCTAGGTTAGTTCCATTTGTCTACATTTGGCCCACGTCCCTTTTAAACCATTGTTTTAGACTCTGAGATACAGCACGGAAACGGACCCTTCAGCCCACAGTGTCCATGCCGACTAGTGATCACCACGTATCATTATCCTACATACTAGGGATAATTTTAAAAATTATCAAAGCCAATTAATATACAAAGCTGTACATCTTTGTAATGTGGGTGGAAACCAGAGTAACCGGAGAAAACCTCCAGTCACAGGGAGAACGTACAAACTCCGTACCGACAGCACCCATAATTGGGATCAGCCCCAGGTCTCTGGTGCTGTAAAGCAACAATTCTACTGCTGAACCACTGTGCCACCCAAAATTAAGTTTCTTTTAAATGTTGGTAATGTACCTTAACTACCTCCTCTGGCAGCTCATTCCATATACCCACCACCCTCTAAATGAAAATATTGTCCGTCTGGTTCCTATTATATCTTTCTCCTCTCACCTTAAGGCTTTGTCCTCTGGTTCTTGATTCGCCTACCCCGAGTAAAATACACTGCATACACCTTATCAATTCCCCTTATGATTTTGTACAACTCTATAAGAAAGCCCCCTAGCCTCCTACATTCCAGGGAATGAAGTCCTAGTTTGTCTATTCTCATCCTATAGCTCGGCCCCTCATTCTAAGTCTTCTGCGTTTTCTTCGGCTTAATGGCATTTTTCCTATTGCGGGGTGACCAAAACCAAACACACTACTGCAAATGCGGCCTCTCTAATGTCTCCTCTTGCATATTTGAGTAGGCACAGCATCACCAAAGCAGAGGGCTGCAAATAGTGGGTCATAAAGTGATGAAAATTACTTTAATTTAAAAAGCAAACAATTTAGGCAAAACAAAACATGCAATCCAGAACTGTTCATCAGATAAGCAGGCAGTATGTGGTTGTGTGGCTTAGTACCAGCAGCGAGCGGCAGGCTCTTCTCTTTGCTTGTCATCTTGAGTTGAATGTAGTTTGGCTATGGTTAACATTGGTTGCAACTTGGGATCAATACCTACTCTTATTATTCACTTTAGTTTATTGTCACGTGTACAGTGAAAATCTTTTGTGGGCTATAACCAGTCAGTGGAAAGACATTGCATAATTATAATTGAGCCAGTTACAGCATATGGATACATGATAAGGGAATAACGTTTAGCGCTATGTAAAGTCTGAGCAAAGATAGTCTGAGGGTCACTATTGAGGTAGTTAGCAGTTCAGTATGTCGTAGAATGATTCTGTTACATGATAACAGCTGGCAAGAAACTGCCCCTGAATCTGGAGCTGTGCGATTTCATATTTGTATGCATTTTACCAGAGGGAGAGGAGAGAAAGAGCCAGGAGTCGACTCGTCCTTGTTAATACTGCTGACCTTGCCGAGGCAGCGTGAGGTATGAATGGAGTCAATGGAAGGGAGACACAGAATGCTGGGGTAACTCAGCGGGTGAGGCAGCATCTATGAGCCTTGTTAGGATTGTACTGTAGATTTCCCAAATACGCAACAGGAATTAGCGGAACTAATTCCTCTCAGACAGCTCATGGGCGGAAATTGCTTTTAAAACATGGGGGGGGGGGGGGGGGAACACAATGATGTCTGGCGTCTAGGACAGGGTGCGGCAACCCACGACCTGCGGGGTATCCCGAAATCATCTGGCCCGCAGGCACTTTTTTTCCAATTAGTCTTCGTGACCTGGGAACTACAGCCAGTCCCGGGGCACGCAGGCGACCTGGGAGCCACAGCCAGGCCTGGGGCAGGCAAGCCGACCCGGGAACTGCAGCCAGTTGCGAGGCAGGCGAGCCAACCTGGGAAGTGCAGCTAGTCCCAGGCTGCTAGAGTCTAGGAGCTGGAATCAACCTTGAGGGCTCGCAGTGTCTGTGGATTTGCTGACCGACTTCGGAGGCTGTGGTGGTGGTTTTGCTGCAACATGTTTCACAAAACATGGAAACATGGGGTGGGGGGGGGAAGGAATTGTCCCCTACCTCTCAACCCCCCCCCCCCCCCCAGGAGTATCACCCATGGTCACAACTGGGTCTGTAGGGTTGTCATAGTAGGAGGTTTTAACCTGTCCAATATGGACTTAGGCCTGCAATAATACCAAAGGTTTAGATGGGATGGAATTTGCTAAATGATTTCAGGAGCTTTTCTCAGGCAATATAAAGAGGGCCCTGCAAGGGAGAGGGCAATGTTTGAACTATTCTTAGGAAATTGGGAAGGACTGAAGTGTTCGTGTTAGTAGCCTTTTGGGACCAGCAACCACAGTTCTATTAGCTTCAAAGTAATTATTTTGGTGCACAAGTTCTAAATTGGGGCAATTCCAGATTTGATGGTATTAAACAGGAACTTGCAAATGTTAATTTTAGGCTGTTTGTGGGCAAAGGGATGTCCAGAAGATGGGATTCATTTGAATGTGATAGTGAGAGTTCAAGGTATGCATGTTTCTGCTAGAATGTAGGGCAAGGCTGGTTAGGAGAAAGGAACCATGAATTACAAAATAAATTGAGGTTCTGGTCAGGAAAAAGGGGACATGGGTCAGGTGTACACGGTCTATCTGAACTCCAGCAAGACCTTTGAGGTTTTGCAAAGTACACTGCTCTGGAAGGTTAGATCACATAGGATCTAGAGAGAGCTACTGAATGATACAGAATTTGTTTGATGTTTAAGCAAAGTAGTGGTGGAAGGTTGTTTTTTCAGACTAGAGGCCTGTGACAGGTGGTGTGACTCGGATCAGTGCTGTTTGTCATCTATATCAATGATTTGGATGAGAATGTACAAGGCATGATTAGTAAATTTGCAGGTGACACTTAAATAGGTTGTATTGTGGACAGTGAAGATGTTTTATCTAGAATTACAGAGGGATCTTAGCAGCTGGGCAAGTGGGCCAAGGAATGGCAAATGGAGTCAAATTCGGATAAATGAGGTCTTGTGTTTTGGGATGTGAAACCAGGGAAGCCCTTCAGTGAATGGTAGGGCCCTGGTGAAAGTTGTAGAGCAGGGGGATCGAGGAGTACAAGTACTGAAGTATTGCGATCACTTTTGGTCACCCCGCTGTAGGAAGGATGTCATTAAATTGGAAAGAGTGTGGAGAAGATTTATGATGTTGCCAAGACTTGAAAACCTGAGCGAAAGGGAGAGGTCTGGTAGACTATGGCTATTTGAAGCACAGGAGGCTGAGAGGTAATGTTATAGAGGTGTATAAAACAAAGGGATACGAGTAAGATGAATGCAATCTTTTTTCCAGGTTAGGGGAATCAAGAACTAGGACATACGTTTGGGATTTTATAGGAACCCAATGGTTTAACACAGAGATTGGTGTGTATATGGGATGAGCTGCTGGAGGAAGTAGTTGCAGCAAGTACAATAACAGCATTTAAACAAAGTTTGGACAGGTACATGGATGGGATCATTAAGGGATATGGGCCAAATGGATCCATCTTAGATGGGCAGCCTGGACTTGCATGAAGGGCCTGTGTACTGTATCGCCCTCTGACTATAACTACGTATATTTTCTCATCTTGAGAAGACGATATCCATGTCCCGATAACCAACCCCTTAACTAATCAAGCTATTTCCTAAGTTTCTTATTTGTGCTCCTAATTTAATTTATGTAAATAACACATGGGCAAAGATCATGTACAGTAAATCTGAGCTCAGATGGGGAGTTTACATTTAAATAACTCTGGGCATGCTCATCAGATCTCATAGTGCTCTGTAGATTGTACATTTGGGATCAGCTGATGCCCAGAATAGGCATGGCCATAGAGAAGTTTCACTCGGTCCATTGTGCAGTCAGGCTGTTTTCTTTCCAAATGTATTTATGTAAAAGGTTCCTTCCTATCGAGTATACATTTATTGCCCTCTCATTCCCAGAGCATTTGACCGATTTTTAACTAATTCTTATGTCCAATTCTTGCAGGAAATGCTGGTTCTTGCTGCCCTTTTATGGCTTGCACGAGTGAAAGGAGATTGCGAAAGTTCTCCCTGGTGACCTGACCAATATTGGTCTCAGCTGATAATAAAATAGATAATCTATTCATTATAGTGCAATTTGGAGCTTCCTGCTTGTTAATGAGCTGTCCCTTTCATCTTTTATAATGTTGAAAGATACAAAATTATTGTTTGCAAATAACCTGGAACAAACCAAAGATCCTATAGCAAGCAAGATAGATCACTTGACAAAAAAGACGTAGTATGGTCATGGGCAGATTCATGGGTAATTTTCGGCCCCATTTCCGTAACCGGCTTCTGTCTCCGCACCAAAGATCCCATGGGATACTAGTGCGGAGACGGACGCAGGTTACGGAAACATCCTCGTAAAAATAAAAGTTATTTGGGGAAAATCTTCTCATTTTTAGAATTATAATTTATTAACATAAACTGTTCCCCCGCAACGCTGATTACATTGCTTGTCGGGTTGGGTTACGGAAATGGATGAAAAAAAGGCCCACGTTCCGCTCCGTTGCGTACTACACGTCAGCCCATTGCATTTAGAAGGAGTGATCTATCTTGCTTGCTATAGGATCTTTGGAACAACTGCCAGAAGAGGTAGTTGAGGCAGGTACTATAACAATTAAAAGGCATTTGGGTAAGTGCATGGATAGGAAAGGTTTAGAGGAATACGAGTCAAACAAGGGCAGGTGGATGGGAAGTGTACATGGGACATCTTGGTCGGCGTGGGCTGAAGGGCCTGTTTCCATGCCATATGACTGATGGTTGTGAAGGGCGCCACAGTAATAAATGTTTTTTTAACAGGTATTCTACGATACCGTGTGGACTTTCAAGGAATGGAGTACCAAGGAGATGAGGACGACTTTTATGACCTGGATGACTACTAGGTAGTCTGGAATAGGTCTGGTTACAGGTGCCTAACCCTCCAGCATCCAACCCAAGAAGTGAAGATCCACAACAGAATAATCAATCCCTGCCTTAGAACAGACATTATCACAACTTGTGATATCTAAATACATTGGAGATGGTGAATTTAAAAACAAATAACACACATAGATTTGTCAAAGTGTCAATACAGCAGCAACACCAAACTACTGTTCCTAATGCCAGTTTGGACTAATCTTTTGAGAGACGTTTTTTTTTAATTTTTACTTCAATGGGATTTTTGTTGCTGTTGTATTTTATGAAATTGAAACATTTTTTACCTCCAAATGTAGAGGCAAATAATAAAAATGGAATGCTATTGAATTTCATTTCTGCAGGCTGACTGGATATAAGCTCTGTTTGCCCCCTTGGAAAGAGTTTCTACATCAAAGCAGTTAGATGTCTTGACCAACTGTAGTGAATGACCCCGTTTACATGGACACCACTAAACATGGTTGTACCTAAGGGGGAGATTGAAGAATATGCCTATTGTTATTTAAACAATTAATGTTAATCTCCAAATTAAAGTAGTGGGGGTAAATTTTCAGGTTTGCATTTTTTGGACTTCTGAGTTGCAGAGGGAGCAGAGTTGCAAAGAATCCTACATGCCTTTTATTAAGAATTAATATATATTGGGGCTGCTTGAGCAGACTTGTCGGTTTGCTGGGTATCGCCAGATATGCCCTAGTGATAATTAATGTCATAAATATTCAATCCTTGAGCAGGTTTTGTTCCTGCACTGGCCTTGAAAGTTGGAGACTCTCCCCATTTTCTTGTAAGGCCAGCCTTTTGGTTGCTTGTGAGTGCAAAACCACCAAGCTTGAACTTTAGTTTTTGATCTGGGTGAAGGTGTATTGGGTTAATGGGGATCTGCTCCATATTGGGGTTTATTGTTGGTACAGCATGGACTTGAACTGGGTGCACCCTTGCAATCATGCTGCAGAACACAGTCTTTGTCATGCCACCTTCAGACTGTGTCGGAAAATTGATATGTCTGAGTTTCTTGGAAACAATCCCAAATTTTAGTGAAGTCAGCCATCCACCAACTCACGAAACTCTGGTATTGCACATCTGTTGGGGTTTGGGAAATTTGTTGAGCGTGGACGAAGGCTCGCATCTTAAACCTCTGGTATGGTGATTCAGCCTATTAGTTTGAATAGCATAAAGAGGATTAGCAAGAAAATTGCTTCTTTCTCTCTCTAGTTATGAGGTTATCAGGAATCTGGTTTCTTACAATCTATTAACAGATAAAAAATAGAACATTAAAACTGTACAGAATGAGGTCATATTAGTACAAAGTGGCTTTGAGCATTAGTGTCGGGCTGGAGATGAATAAACTTGGATATGACTTGATTGAGAAATCATTGGGGAACAAATGTCAGGAGCCTTGTTAAATAGCTAATTCACTGAAATCAAAATGGTCGGGGTCTAGCAAATTCCATGTCGTGCCTGAAGCAATCACGTTAATAAACTAGTCATTAGGATTATTAATTGGATTGCATCACATTTCAAACATTTAAGTGCTCAAAAGTGGAATGAGTTCATGTAAAGTAGTGGTGTGACAAGTTACTGTACATTTTGGATCACAAGCAGCATCTTATTTAGTGACTGCTTGTAGCAGACACTTTGTTGGAATCAATCTATCCCAGTTCTTCTAACCAGTGAAGGCCAAAAGGAAAGCAGTGATTTTTGTTTTGTTTAATCAACATGCTTGTGATTATGTTGAAATGTGGTATTTATGAAATAATGCGGGAAGATGGGTCTGATTATACAGATTGCAACAACACAGATGACCTTATTCGGTTTGAATGTGTATTGTACAGTTCACAGGCCACTATTATCAGACTTTGATGTGACACACATCTAATGCATAGCACCATTGCCATTAATTAGCAAGACCTTCCTATCCCATATGAGCAATGACCTGTGCTACTTTGTAGTGCTGGTAATGTGCACAGATCCCAAAATCTTTCTAAGTAGATGCATATTTAATTTAGCACAGTTATACACAAAGTTGTGAATTTAAAACTAGCATACCAATGCTCTTCTGTTCACTATTAAGATTAGAATATTTTTTCAAAAACCCTCCAAATACTGAAATCCATTTGCAGCTTCTGAAACGTGTTTCTCTGTCAAAGTATCCAAAAATGTTTTCCGTTTCAAAGCGGTCAGATTTCTTGTGCTGGCGATATAAAGTAGAATTAAGATGTTCCGAATATTGTATGGTATTCATGACATGATTGCAATTGTTTTTTTTCTTTTCATTTTGGCCTCTGAGATTTTCAGTGCTCAAGGATATGTGTAGAACTCACGTTGAGTTCATGCACATTTGCAGTGTTCTACTAGCCCTCTCCAGTCCCTGTCCAAGAGGGAGAGTTGTGGTGGACCATGCTTTCAGCACTGGGTTGTGTGAACTGTGTAAATGGGGCCATTTTGATACATAAAACGAGGATATATATATAAAAAATATATATGACTTTTTTGAATATCCCACTGCTTGGTATAAGAAGTATGCATTGGAAAGTATGCAGCTCTTTTTGTAGTTTTAATGTTTACTATTTAAGTTTGGAGATGATGCCAAAATGTGTTTATTTTGTATTCCTTTGACCAATGTATTCTCCAGCAATGGAAGTGATCTTTGAATTCACAGAAAGGGGTAGATTTCAGCTTTTATGCACCACAGCCTCTGCAGAAAGATCCCAAGCAGCAACTTGGTGTTGTGATGTACAGAAATGGAGAAGAGTATTAAAACCATATTTAAGAATATATTTTATTTGAGTCTTGTTCTTTTGGGACCTCTTTAGAACAAATTGAAAGCTATACCTAGCTGGGCTGTTACAAGATAGATTTGATTCTTGGTCTTTGTCAGCGGTGGTAACAATTGGGCTTCATTTCCTTGTGGTCAAACAAAGATTACTACTTTGCGCTTGACTGTCGCTTGATCTGTTCTGGACTAAAACGATCTTTGGGTGATGTTGAGATTAAGGTTCACTCAGATACTCAAGTGATTTAGTATTAACATCTTGCGTGTTCAAAGTAAACCCTCAAATGACGTTGAGAATGATGGTCAGCCTAATGTTAATGGGACCAGTCCTGTTTTTGGACTTTAAAACATGATTTGGTGGATCTTGGTTTCTGTTGATGTATTGAGACCAATGTTGAGAATGGCTATTTTCATCCCTGAGCCCAATTTCCCCCCCTAATGGTCACCTATTGTGCATTGTCCATGCGATGCATGATTCACCCCACAAGGGATAGGTGTGTAGGGACGAACAGTGAAAGGCTTGGATGGAGTGGATGTGGAGAGGATATTTTGCACTAGTGGGAGTGTCTAGGACTAGAGGCCATAGCATCAGAATGTCCCTAAAGGACGTTTCTTTAGGAAGGAGATGAGGAATTTTTTTTAGTCAGAGGGCGGTGAATCTGTGGAAGTCTTTGCCACAGAAGGCTGTGGGACTAAGTCGGTGGAAATTTTTTTAAAGCAGAGATAGATTCTTGATTAGTACGGGTGTCGAGGGTTATGGGAAGGCGGGAGAATGGGGCAAGGAGGGAGAGATAGATCAGCCATGAGTGAATTGCGGAGTAGACTTGATGGGCTGAATGGCCTAATTCTGCTCCAATCATTTATGAACCATGGGGCATCGTAGATTGGTTGGAATGGGACAAGTTGTTCAGTCCTTGAGGTAAAAATTTAAAGAATGAATGGAGCTGGTGGAAGTTTTGTCTGGAGGTAGTATCAGAATTCAGTTTTTGTGAGTTACCAGAACAGTGTCGCAGGTAAGAGAACAGTACGATAACAAGTAAATTGCGGTACTAGTGGGGTTGGAGATGATGGAGGTGAAGTGGACTCAAGGTTCTCCCTTAAAGGCAGGTCTTTCATAGCATAGGGAAACATTAACAAAGGGAAAGATGTGTCCCTTACTATTGAAATTCTTGGGTGTTGGGGAACATGGTGTGTAAGATGAGACCAAAATGAAGCTTACTGGGACATCGGCACTGGAAAGCCTAGAGGGATATAAAAAGTTGAGATTAATTTCAAAAGTATCAAAGCAAAAGACATGGAAATGATGCAAAATCTTTAAATACATAAAGGCTATAAAGATGACAAAGGAAGGCGTAGCTCCAATTGGTGCAGAAAAATTAATCTGCAGTCTAAAATTAATCTGCAGTCCAAATTAATATTTTGTTTCAAAATAGTGATATAAATCACAAGAATTATAAAGGCACAGGGAGGCTATTTGACATGTTGAATCTACTCCTACATCAACTAAGTAAAATCTGGTTGACTACAACACTGAAAATTCTTCCAATGACTTATCCAGCATTTGAATGCTGCAAATGAAACTTCTTATCTACCTGATTAAGCGCTGTTGTGGTCTGTGATTCTGGCTGAGAACCTTCCCCCACCCCACAATTATCTTAACAATGGCAGTAGGGAGCCAACAAACCTTCAAGGAAGGAATTGCAATGCCTGCAACACACGCAGACCTGTCTGCTTTCCTTTCAATAGAATCCCTATAATCATCGCTGTGTTATTGTTTTTTTTTGCTCTGTTCCTTTACAGCTTAGCATTTTGTACCAAAGATCCTATAGCAAGCAAGATAGATCACTCAATGAAAAAGACATAGTACGGTCATGGGCAGATTAATGGGTAATTTTTGGCCCCATTTCCGTAACCGGCTTCCGTCTCCGCACCAAAGACCCCGTAGTGGAGCAAAGATACTAGTGCGGAGATGGCAGCCGGTTACGGAAACATCCTTGTAAAAATAAATGTTTGGTAAAAATCCTCATTTTCAGAATTATAATTTATTAACACAAACTGTTCCCCTGCAAGGGTTACACAAAAAGCTGGAGAAACTCAGCGGGTGCAGCAGCATCTAAGGGGCGAAGGAGATAGGCGACGTTTCGGGTCGAGACCCTTCTTCAGACTGTCCAGCTTTTTGTGCAACCCTCGATTCTCCAGCATCTGCAGTTCCTTCTTTAACACTTCTTAAACGTCGCCTATCTCCTTCGCTCCTTAGACGCTGCTGCACCCGCTGAGTTTCTCCAGCTTTTTTTGTGTAACCTTCTTTAACACTGTTCCCTTGCAATGTTGATTACACTGCGAGTTGGGTCGGGTTACTGAAATGGATGGAAAAAAGGCCCACGTTCCGCTCCGTTGCGTACTACACGTCAGCCCATTGCATTTAGGAGTGGTCCATCTTGCTTCGCTATAGGACCTTCGATTTGTACATCAGAAAGACCAAGTACAGGCTCGGTGCATGTTTTGCGGAACACCTCCACTCAATCTGCCTCTGCCTATGCAATCTCCCGGTAGCTAAACACTAACTCCCATTCCCATTCTGACCTTTGTCCTGGGCTGCCTCCAGTGTTAGATTGAGGCCAAACACAAATTGGAGGAACAGCACCTCATATTTTGCTTGGGGAGCTTGCAACACAGCAGCATGAATATTGACTTCTCCAACCTAAAGTAACCCTTGCTTCTCTTTGTCCTTCTGCCACTCTAGTTTTCTGACTCGGTTCACTCCTGGTTAATTTTGCTAATTTAGCATTGTTGCCACCTTCACCTTCATCAATGGTCCGTTCTACATTTCCTTGTTGGTTGTCTGCTTTGATCTGTTGTTTCTACACCTTGGCCTTCCACATATCTCTAGTCTCCCTTCCCTGACTTTGTCAGAAGAAGGGTCTTGACCTAAAACGTCACCCATTCCTTCTCTCTAGATATGCTGCTCGTCCTGCTGAGCTACTCCAGTATTTTGTGTCAATGGTGTAAACCAGCATTTGCAGTTCCTTCCTACACAAAGTGTTTTATAGTGCTGATGTAGGTCTGCTCCCAAGGGGAAGCCTCTGAATGTGATGCCACATTCTTGTACGGCATAAGGGAATGTCACCATTCTCCTTGTATTGAAGGCCAACGTTCCATTTGCCAGCTTAAATACGTTCTGTGTATCTCCATGCATTTTGTTTGTGATGACCCCCAGATCACACTGCAGATATCTGGGCTCTACTAACAATAAATGCTTCTTTGCCTACCTTGCTCCATTAACAATAAACACTTTCTTGCCAACCTGGACTCCACTAAAGTGTTTCCTAAACTCAATGGCCCTCTTTCTATATCATAAGAAAATGTAAAATATAGGAATAATGGATGCTTTCATTTTCCACGTTACGCTCCATCTGAATTGTTATCTGTCTTCACCTATCTCCAGCAGACTCTTTGTCTGTGTCTCAGCTTACGTTCCCACCAGTCATATCGTCAGTTGGCATAGGATGTTGGTTTACACCGAATATAGACACAATTACTAGAGTAACTCAGTGGGGCAGATGAGAGAAGGAATGGGTGACGTTTTGGGTCAAGGAAGAAGGGTCTCGACCTGAAACATCGCCCATCCCCTTCTCTCCAGAGATGCTGCCAGTCCCATTGAGGTGCTCAAACATTTTGTGTGTGTCATATAGTCAGTAGGTCTGGCTGTAATGCATTTTGTCCCTTCCACTAAATTAGCAGTATAGATAAATAATTAAGACACTGGCCTCCCAGGCAATCCTCAATTTTCTTAGCCACACAGAGATGATATTTCTTGTAATTTCTCAATACCGTTGAGATATCTGAAATACCTTTATTATATTAATTTCCCATTTTTCTCTTTTCATATTCTTTTCTACCCAACACTTCCTTCGTAAGACTTTTTAAGTTTAAGATACTGCTTCAGACCCCAGTTTCACGGTTTAAAACTAAATATGAAACCATGTTAAGTTACAATCACTCTCCCTCAATGTGAATTATTGTGAAATCATGAATTTATTCTCTAATTACACCTGACCAGATGGACAAAGCCTTATCCATGACGATTCCACACTGTTTTAAGTTCTTCTTTATACACTGGAAGTCATCCACAAAGTTGCTGAGCCAACTTGAGTTATCCTGTCATAATATAATCTTCAGTCATGATTAATTATATAACATTGAGAGGCATAGATGGGGTAGATAACCTTTTTCTCAGAATGGAAATGTCAGAAGGCGAGCAGGCATAGCAATAAGGTACGAGGAAAAGTTTAAAGATGATGTAGAGGGCTCATTTGCACATCCTGATGAGTGTGGTGTAGTGCCACTTAAGAGGCTTTTAGATAGGCACATGGGTCTATGGAGAATGGAGGTATATGGATCCCATGCAGGCAGAAAAGATCAGTTTAATTTGGCATGGTGTTTTCTACAGTGAGGGCCAAAGGGCCCGTTTCTGTGATGTACTGTTCTATTATCTCATTGATGGCAAAAGCAGACACTAAAGCCTGCTGCTGCCACGCCTTATGTTAAATGCAAATGAAATTTGTGGTTAATGCTTGGGTTTCAGAAGTATACTCAGATGGATTGGCTGAGTGGGATTGTTTCCTGAGGCAGAAGGGAACTTTGATCATGGGCATTCAGACTGAAAGATCTGGGTTGGGTGAATAGGAAGGGCCTTTTACCCTTGGCAAAGATGTCAATAACCATGTCGTAGATTTGAGGTAGTGGGGTGGGAGGGAAGATGAGAAAGCTCTTTTTACCTCCAGAAGGCTCTGGGAATCGCCCCCTTGCTGCCTAAAAGTGAGATGAAGGCAGCAACTATCCCCCCCCCCCCCCCCCCCTGTCTCTGATAGAGCATTGATACACCAGAACTAGCAAGGGTACAGATCGTGAGGGAGATGTTCGTCCCAGTGCTCTATTGTTAAATGTTGTCATTCCCTTGGACATTACCGTTCACCCCACCAGCCTCCACATCCAAAACAATATTCTCCAACATTTCCACCATCTTCAGCATGATCACCACCTCCAGTCACATCTTCCCATCTCCACCCCTTTCTCCCTTCCTCAGAAACCTCCACAATTCCCTGGTTTCAGTTGAACGGTTTAGTTTATTGTCACGTGTACCGAGGTGCAGTGCAAAGCTTTTATATGCTATCCAGTCAGCTGAAAGACTGATGATCACAATCCAGCCATTCACAGTGTATACGTACATGATAAGGGAATAAAATTTAGTGCAAGTTAAAATCTGAGCAAGGATAGTCCAAGGGTCACCAATGAGATTGATAGTAGTTCAGGACTGCTCTCTGGTTGTGGTAGGATAATTCAGTTGCCTGATGACAGCTGGGAAGAAACTGTCCCTGAATCTGGAGGTGTGCGTTTTCACACTTCTATACCTTTTGCCTGATGGGAGAGGGGAGAAGAGGGAGCGACTCGTCCTTCATGAGGCAGCGTGAGGTATAAATGGAGTTGACTCATCCCTTGCCATCCAAACTATCCCCTCCCTGGGTACTTTCCCCAGCAAATGCAGGAAATGTAACACCTATACTGCCCTAATTTGACAAAAGGAAGCAACTGGCAATTTTGTCAAAATTGAGTTATGGCTCATTTTAGGGTATTTGAGAGATGCTCTACACAACGGTGAACAAAATAAGTTCTCCAAGTACAATTTGAAAATATTTATACCAGAGAAGTAAGAAATTTCATCACGGAGAGCTGAAAGAAAAACACGTTTTCCTCATTTACAAGAATGTAAATGTAATTTGTCAGTTGCTTCCTTTTGTCAAAGTTGGGCAGTGTACCTCCTCCCTCTCATCCATCCAGGGGTCCCAGCAGTCATTCCAGGTGAGGCAGAGGTTTACGTGCACCTACTCATCTACTTCATCTGGTGTTCACATCAGTGAGACAAAATGTAGATTTGCCGACTGTTCAGCCAAACACTTGTCTGGACACCAAGGCCTGCGGGATCTCCCAGTTGCCAACCATGTTAACTCCCCTCCCTGTTCCTATACTGACCTTTCTGCCCTGTGCCCCCTCCAATGCTAATGTGAGTCGACAAACTGGAGGAACAACATCATATTCCACTTTGGTGGCTAACAAGTTAATGGTTTTAATAATTGAATTCTCCAATTATAGGTAACTCACCTACAGACAACCCTTTTTTTCCCCATCCAGGTAATTTCCCCTGCAACCGCATCTGTCCCTATACCTACCCCCTCGACTCTGTCCAAGGACCCCAACACTCTTTTCAGGCGAGGCAGAGGTTCACTTGCACCTCCTCCAACCTCATCTACTGCATCCTCTGTTCCAGGTGTGGACTCCTGTATATCGGCGAGACCAAGCGCAGGCTCGGCGATTGTTTCGCTGAACACCTCCGCTCAGTCCGCCTAAACCTACCTGATCTCTCGATCGCTCAGCACTTTAACTCCCCCTCCCATTCCAACACTGACCTTTCTGTCCTGGGCCTCCTCCATTGTCACAGTGAGGTCCAGCGCAAATTGGAGGAACATATTTCGCTTGGGCAGCTTACACCCCAGTGGTATGAACATTGACTTCTCTAACTTCAGGTAGTCCTTGCTTTCTCCCTCTCTCTCCATCCTCTTCCAAGTTCTATCAGTCTTACTGTCTCCGACTACATTTTATCTCTGTACCCCCCCCCCCCCCCCCCCCCACCACTCCCCTGACATCAGACTGAAGAAGGATCGACCCAAAACGTCACCCATTCCTTCCCTCCAGAGATGCTGCCTGGCCCGTTGAGTTACTCTAGCAGTTTGTGTCCACCCTTTTTTCCCATCTTTCCTTGCCCTTTTCCCTGTGCCCCATCTACATTTGCACCCCTCCTTGACCCTTTCCATCTATATTCCTTCCTCTGGTTTCACAATTTGCACCTCCTCAATCCATATCTCACACCTTGTCTTTTCATCTGTCAAACCATCTGCCAATCAAATCGCACAGGCTTCGGCCTACCTCCATCTCCCAGCTTTCTTTCCCCCCCCCCCCCCCCCCATCCTCATCACAATCTCTGAAGAAGGGTCCCAACCCTAAACATCACCCATCCATGTTCCCTGAAGACCTAAACCTGACCTGCTTAAGTTAAGACCAGCACTCTTTCAGGAGATAGACATGAAAAGCTGGAGTAACTCAGCGGGTCAGACAGCATCCCTGGGAAATGGAATAGATCTCCAAGCTTTATTTCCCTTCCTCGCCACAATCTGTCTGAAGAAGGGTCTCGACCTGAAACGTCACTTGTACCTTTTCTCCAGAGATGCAGTCTGATCTGCTGAGTTACTCCAGCTTTTTGTGTCTCCGGGTTAAACCAGCATCTGCAGCTCCTTCCCATACCTTTTTCAGGCTGCATCCTCCTTGGTGTGGACTGTTGCTGGTTAGTACGGGTGTCAGGGGTTATGAGGGAGAGAGATCCGCCATGGTTGAATGGTGGCTCAGGCTTGATGGGCCGAAAGGCCTAATTCTGCTTGTCATTCGTGAGCTTAAGCAAGCAGTTCAAATAGAAAGCAGCTACTTAATAATCCCCAAACTATGATGCATATCTGACCCATTATCCAAGTTGTCACTCCAAGTATGGGATAAAACAACTTTTCATCTCTTTTCCCCTTGTAAATGAAATATATCTGAGGAAATTATGTCTGCAAATAATTAAAAGTGTATTCCTTTGTTTGCAATGGCTTGGGTTGCACACTAGATGGTGCTGCCTTTCTAGAAATCAGATTCAACACATCAACAAGCATGAAATGAAGTAAAATAACCAATGAATGTCTTTAACACGAGACAGTCCATCCAATTGCCCACGATTGTCATCAGCATTAACTTCACCGAGCCCCCAATGTCCACACCTGCTGATAGCCAGAAAGTGAGCTGCATCGGGCACTAGTCTGAAGAAGGGTCTCGACCCGAAACGTCACCCATTCCTTCTCGAGAGATGCTGCCTGTACCGCTGAGTTACTCCAGCCTTTTGTGTCTATCTTTGGTTTAATCCAGCACCTGCAGTTCCTTCCTACACTTAAACACCATGTCTGAAAGAGCGAGTCTGCCACTGGGTACCCTGTAATGGGTGACTCGAATTCTGACA
Source organism: Raja brachyura (assembly GCA_963514005.1). The sequence continues at coordinate 66,130,014 of OY740791.1, forward strand.
GGGCTCGAGTCAGGGGGGGTGATGTAATACCCTCCATGGTCCTGGATTACAGACTCCAGGGAGCTCACTGGACCTGCCGAAATATGTAGGAAAAAACTGCAGGTGCTGGTTTAAACCGAAGATGAATGCTGGAGTAACTCATGGGGCCAGGCAGCATCTCCGGAGAACGGGGATGGGTGACATTTTGGGTCGAGACCCTTTGCTCCAGAAATGCTGCCTGTCCTGTTGAGTTACTCCAGCATTTTGTGCCTGTCATTGGTGCCGCACTCCTCCAACCACCGCTCCACAGTGGCTGCATTGTGTACAACTTATATTGACTATGCTACTCTGAGAGTACTTCCCAAATCCTGAAGCTATGCACTCTCCTATTTGATTTTGTCCATTATGGGGGAAAAAGATTCTGACTACTCTATCTATACCTCATAATTATATGTACTTTAATCAGGTCTCCAGCGTTCCAGAGAAAACCGTCTGTCCCTGCAGCTAATACCCCCAAATTCAGGCATCATTCTGGTAAACTACCCCTGCAACCTTTCCCAAGCCGTAGCATATTTTCTGTAATGGGGCCACCCCGAACCTGACGTAATACTCCAAATGCGACCTAACCAAAGTCCTATAATGCTGCATTATGAGTTCCTGACTCTTATAATCAATGTCCTGAGCTTTGAAAAGCAAGCATACTATATGCCTTCGTTACACTCATTCCACTTGTGTCACCACTTTCAGGGAGTTTCAGACTTGGAGCCTGTGGCCATTAATGCTGTGAATGGCCATGATGTTAATTGTATATTTTCCGCTTACATTTCCCCCCCCCCCTATAGTGCCACACCTCGGGGCGGTGCAGTGATACAGCGGTAGAGTTGCTGCCTTACAGCACTTGCAGAGGCAGAGACCCGGGTTCGATCCTGACTACGGGTGCTATCTGCACGGTGTTTACTTTCTCCCCGTGACCGTGTGGGTTTTATCCGAGATCTCCGGTTTCCTCCTGCACCTCAAAGACGTGCATAAGTGTAAAAAAACTGTCCCTGGTGTGTGTAGGGTAGTGTTGATGGTTGGGGATCGCTGGTCGGTGCAGACTCGGTGGGCTGAAGGGCCTGTTTCCGTACTGTATCTCCAAACTAAACTCAATTAAATCCCACATTTGCTCCGATCAAACTCCATATGCTATTTCTCTGCCCGTCTCTGTGGCTGATCTATATCCTGCTGTATACTTTGACAGCTCCCTCACAAGATGTGACCCCAGCAGTCTTAGTGTAACTTGCAAACGTACTAACCAACCCGTCCACATTTACATCCAATGCATTTACATATACATCACAAACAGCAGAGATCCCAGCACACATCTCCGTGGCACTTCATTGGTAAATTCCAGCCTGAATATTGTCGTTCCACTGCAATCCTGTCTCCCAGCAGTAAACCAGTTCCTAATTCATTGGACCAAGTCACTATTAATCCCATGCATTTTAATCTTCTGGAGCAGCCAACCATGGGAGACTTATCAAATGCCTCACTAATATGGATAAGGGAAAGCCAGTGCATGTGGTGTATCTGGACTTTCAAAAAGCCTTTGACATGGTCCCACACAAGAGAATAGTGTGCAAAATCAGAGCACAAGGCATTGGGGGTAGGGTATTGTCAGGGATAGAGAACTGGTTGGCAGACAGGAAACAAAAAGTAGGAATTAACAGGTCCTTTTCAGAATAGTAGGCAGTGACTAGTGGGGTGCCGCAAGGCTCAGTGCCTGGACCCCAGTTTTTATTTACAATATATAGTAATGATTTAGACAAGGGAATTAAATGTGACATCTCCAAGTTTGCGGATGACACAAAGCTGGGTGGCATTATGAGTTGCTATGAGGATATGTTGAGGCTGCAGGGTGACTTGCATAGGTTGGGTGAGTGGGCAGATGCATGGCAGGTGCAGTACAATGTGGATAAGTACGAGGTTATTTACTTTGATGGAAAGAACAGGAAAGCAGATTATTATCTGAATAATGTCAGATTAAGAAAAGGGGAGGTGCAATGAGACCTCGGTGTGCTTGTACATCAGTCACTGAAAGTAAGCAAGCAGGTACAGGTGGCAGTGAAGAAAGCTAATGGCATGTTGGCCATTGCAAGAGGATTTGAGTTTAGGAGGTCATACTGCAGTTGTACCACATCTTGGTGAGACGGCATCTGAAGTATTATGTGCAATTTTGGTCTCCTAATTTGAGAAAGGACATTATTGCTATTGAGGGAGTGCAGCGTAGGTTCAACAGCTTAATTCCCGGGATGGCAGACAGGAAACAAAAAGTAAGAATTAACGAGTCCTTTTGGGTCAACTGGGCTTGTATTCACTGAAATTTAGAAGGATGAGAGGGAATCTTATAGTAGAAACATATAAAATTCTTAAAGGCTTGGACAGGCTCGATGCAGGAATAATGTTCCTGATGTTGGAGGAGTCCAGAACCAGGGGTCACAGTTTAAGAATAAGGGGTAGGACATTTAGGACTGAGATGAGGAAACATTTCTTCACCCAGAGAGTTGTGAATCTGTGGAATTCTCTGCCGCAGGAGGCAGTGGAGGCCAATTCACTGGATGTTTTCAAGAGAGAGTTAGATTTAGCTTTTAGGGCTAAAGGAATTAAGGGATATGGGGGAAAAAGCAGGAACGGGGTACTGCTTTTGGATGATCAGCCATGATCATATTGAATGGCGGTGCTGGCTTGAAGGGCCGAATAGCCTACTCCTGCACCTATTTTTTTGTTTCTGTATATCCTGATATAACTATAAACCGCTGATCGTGTGTGTGTGTGTGTGTGTGTGTGTGTATTTATTTGTTTGTGTTGTCACATCTTCTCGAACAAACGACGCCTTATCTGAAAATTTCATGCATTATTTTTCAAGTTATTAATCTAAATGTTCAAGAATCTGAAATAACTTTGGCTGATGACGTCACAAAGGCTCTGTGTGTTGCGAGTGATGTCCCCCCCACGAGCTGCATGGCAGCGAGCTTCCCCCCCCCCCTCTCCCCCCCTCTCCCCCCCCCCTCTCCCCCCCCCTCTCCCCCCCCCTCTCCCCCCCCCCTCTCCCCCCCCCCTCTCCCCCCCCCCTCTCCCCCCCCCCTCTCCCCCCCCCTCTCCCCCCCCTCTCCCCCCCCCTCTCCCCCCCCCTCTCCCCCCCCTCTCCCCCCCCCTCTCCCCCCCCCTCTCCCCCCCCCTCTCCCCCCCCCTCTCCCCCCCCCTCTCCCCCCCCCTCTCCCCCCCCTCTCCCCCCCTCTCCCCCCCTCTCTCCCCCCCTCTCTCCCCCCCTCTCTCCCCCCCTCTCTCCCCCCCTCTCTCCCCCCCTCTCTCCCCCCCTCTCTCCCCCCCTCTCTCCCCCCCTCTCTCCCCCCCTCTCTCCCCCCCTCTCTCCCCCCCTCTCTCCCCCCCTCTCTCCCCCCCTCTCTCCCCCCCTCTCTCCCCCCCTCTCTCCCCCCCTCTCTCCCCCCCTCTCTCCCCCCCTCTCTCCCCCCCTCTCTCCCCCCCTCTCTCCCCCCTCTCTCCCCCCTCTCTCCCCCCTCTCTCCCCCCCTCTCTCCCCCCCTCTCTCCCCCCCTCTCTCCCCCCCTCTCTCCCCCCCTCTCTCCCCCCCTCTCTCCCCCCCTCTCTCCCCCCCTCTCTCCCCCCCTCTCTCCCCCCCTCTCTCCCCCCCTCTCTCCCCCCCTCTCTCCCCCCCTCTCTCCCCCCCTCTCTCCCCCCCTCTCTCCCCCCCTCTCTCCCCCCCCCTCTCCCCCCCCCTCTCCCCCCCCCTCTCCCCCCCCCTCTCCCCCCCCCTCTCCCCCCCCCTCTCCCCCCCCCTCTCCCCCCCCCTCTCCCCCCCCCTCTCCCCCCCCTCTCCCCCCCCCCTCTCCCCCCCCCTCTCCCCCCCCCTCTCCCCCCCCCTCTCCCCCCCCCCTCTCCCCCCCCCCCCCCCCCCTCTCTCCCCCCCCCAGAAAACCCGATCAACTTAGTAAGACACCACCTGCTGTGTACAAAGCTATGTTGACTGTTCGCCCATTCTCTTCCAAATGGGAGTAAATCCTATCCTGAAGAATCCTCTCCAATGGTTTCCCTACCATTGACGAGGCTCAGCTTTCTATAATTCCTTGGATTCACCCTTCCCTTCTTATATATAAGAATAACATTTGTTACTCTTTGATCCACTGTACAACCAAATTTTACAACCCAACATCCAACCCAGATTCTTATGTCACCTACAATCCTGTATCCTACCTGAATTAACATATTGAATGCATGTTTCTATCTTTCAATGCACATTTCATACGATGTACATTTTACTGCCTCTAAGCCACATTAATCCAACGCACATACTGTACCTTGCCTAAATATCTGTATTCAATCCAATTTGTCACAGTTAACCCATGTTTCTCCAACTGATCCACATCCCTGACCCAGGATCTTGAATCCAAGCTGCATCTGTGGACCTGAAATAGAGCTTTGGATTTATCCAATCTTGAATCAGGCCAATATTTCTGGAACCAGTACATGGTCCTGAATCTAATTTACATTTCAGACTCACCCATGTTCATCTAACACCTGTTCTTGTCACAGTCTGAAGAAGGGTCCGACCTGAAACATTCTTTGTCCATTCCCTCCACAGATGCTGCCAGACCCACTGAGTTCCTGTGGCACTTTGTGTTTTGCTCAAGATTCCAACATCTGCAGTTTCTTGTGTCTATATGTTCTCATTTCTTATTCGTGTTCCTATGTCCGACCCCAGTTTATGTATCTTCTAATCAAATTCTAGTGCTATTCCTCATTCCTGTATTGTTCCACCCAAGTTCCTGCACCCAACTCTTGTTCATATATCCAACCTAAATCTCAGCATGCAATGCACTTTCCTGTATTCGAGTATCTTTCCTATGTTCTGTATCCAACCCACATTCCTATGGTTAAGCCATGTGCCTATATACAAAAATGTATCCATATCTACTGATCATTTATTTAACCTATATCTCTTTCAGGGAGCTATGTCTAACCCTTGGTGAGGTTTCTAACCCGCATAGCTCTGCCTTGCCTTACATTTTGTCTGATCTGTGTTCCACTTTCTATCCCAAGATGCTGATCTAACCCACACTGGTATTTAACTCAGACTCCTGATTCCACCCCATCTGTACTGTAGTAATCGTATATCTACCTCCTATTCCTGTAAGCATAATCCATGGTCTATCATTCCTCAGATTCTATTCAGCCCTCTCATTAGTATCAATTGCTCCCACGTTCACTCTTGCCGCTACATCCATTGCTTCCATGTGTGCAACTCACCAACATAATTGCATTTAACACACATTAAGTTAGAGATACAGTGCAGAAACAGCCCTTCAGCCGTCTGAGTCCACCCTGACCAGCGATCCCCATACACGTATTGTCTTTCACACTGGGTACAATTTACAATTTTCACATATTGCACCATAGACATTCAGATTAGGCTGAGACCATTGACTGCTGCGCAAGGTCAAACTACCTGCTGGGGGTCTAAAGCCAACAGCCATTGTCACATGTTTGAAGCTGCGTCGACAAGCCTCGGGTTCAAGATACAGGTACAGCATAGAAACAGACCCAAAATGCTGGAGTAACTCTGTGGCACTGGGGGGGGGGGCTCATGTTGTCGACCTCCCCGTGGTGAGCCCTGTCCACTGACCTCATTCATGCGAACAACAACAAACAGAGACAGCAGCAGCGCCGCGGCTTGGCACCGACACGGGGCATGCGCCCCTTTTTAGGGCGGGCACCCACGGATGTCGAACCGGATGGCATCACCCCGCTCCGGACTTCTGCTGCCTCAAACGCAAGTAGCAGAAGCGGGACAGGCAGCATCTCTGGGGACATCACCACTGGGTGACGTTTTGGGTCGAGACCCTTCTTCAGACTTGACCCGAAACGTCACCCATTCCTTCTCTCCAGAGATGCTGCCTGTCCCGCTGATATGAAATACCAAGTTGCTCACTGCAATGCAATACTGTCTATCATCGAGTCTTCGAGCTGTTCAGCACGGAAATGGGCCCTTCCGCCCACCACATCTATGGCAACAACTTTGCCCATCTACTACTCCCATTTGCCTGCATTAGGTCTGTATCCTTCTATGCTTTTGCATTTTTAGGCGTCAGTATAAATATCTGTGTAATGTTGTGATTGTCTTTTACGCCACCACTTCCTCTGCAAGTATCAATCACTCTCTGTGTAAACGGAAACCTTTAAAACACTTCTCACCCTAAACCCATGTCCTCTTGTTTTTGATACCCTTAACACAGGAAAATGTTTCTATCTACCCTATCTATATCTCTCAAAGTATTGTTCACCCGACAGCCTCCTTCACACCAGGAAACACAAGCTCAGCCTTTCCACCATTCCCCATACTCTGAAGTCTTCCAGTTGAAGTCAATATCTGGTGAATCTCTCTCCAGGACAAACCCTTACTACAGACTGGTGACCAGAACTACGCACAGCGCTCCTCGTTCCACCAACCAATGCGAGTGCATTGGAAGATCTTCAACGTGAGGAACTTAGCTAGCCTGCCTGCAATGATGAGAAACCTCAGAGAATTGCAGCTATCACAATGGAGCAACCTGCCAAAATACAGTGAGATTGACAATCCTTATAATATTCACGCAATCATTCAATACCCTTGTAAGTGTAATACCAGAGGACTTTGTGCAGGCCACTGGTCTTGCCTGAACACTGGTCAACTTTCAACTAAATCCAACTAAATACTGGTCACATTCACCATCTGCAGAATTGCAATGAGCTGAACATCCAGTGCGGCAGCATCCATATTGCACACTGCATGGACCCAGTTGAACTCAGTGGGCCAGACCTTAAATTCTTCTCCAAATCTGGCTCAAAATGAGGAGAGCACCCAGCCAAGGTCTTGATTAGTACAGGTGACAGAGGTTTTGGGAGCAGGCAGGAGAATGGGATTCGGAGGGAGAGATAGATCAGCCATGATTGAATGGTGGAGTAGACTTGATGGGCTGAATGGCCTAATTCTGCTCCTATCACTTATGATCTTATGAAGGCCATGCAGGCTCTGAGCTCCTCCAACACTTGGTCCTCATGACTAATCAGTGTGAATCAGTCTGAAGAAGGGTCCCATCCGGAAATGTCACCTATGCAAGTTCTCCAGAGATGACCCACTGAGTTACTTTGTGCCTTGTTTTGTAAACCAGTATCTGTTATTCCATGTTTTTCTTGGCTAGTACTATGCTTGTTCCAGTGAACTCAATCCAGTGTTGAATAACAACTGGTGACTCTGCCCGAAACCAACTAAAGTCAACAACTGGAATAAAACCCACAGCTTTCTGGCGATCCATGGCCAGCTAATGAGAGAGAAGGTAACACTGTTTGATATTCATGCCTCAGCAAACATCACACTATGCCTTGGCATGGGATGAAGCGGGCACAGCTTCCTCAAGATGAGTCCGCTGCGTCTTGTGAGCCAGGGAAGGGATGGACATCCGGAGGACCAGTGTTGACTGGTCCTGGAGAACCATGTGTGCTGCACCATACCCAAGACCTGTGCCTACAATGAGTGATGGAGCGGGAATGTGGCAGACCATGGATCCCGTCTCTGTGTGAGGAGGGTACATTGCATGGGGCAAGATTTCCCAGTGTCCACCTGTGTGTAGAAATGTGTGCATCCGTGGAAAAAATGATGGATTGCCTGCTCGAGTGCATTTGGGTTTTGGAATGTAGTATGTTTGTGGCAACAGAGCAAGTTAGATGCAGTGAATATTGACGGTGAAACTCACTGTCACCTTCAGTGCAACACTGCCAGAGGTGAGCGGGCTGGCAGAAGGCACTGTAGTGGCGGCCAGTTCTGCTGTCGGGTCCCGGTGGCCGCTCGTAACTCCCCGAGCTGCTTCTATCCCCAGCTACAGTGCGTGGCTTCACGCCCGGAGAGCTGTGGCAGCGGTGAGTGAGTGAGTTACTGGCAGTATCCCCGACACCCTCCTTGTCAACACTCGTGCCCTCCCCACAACTTTACCCCTGGCACAGACTCTCCACACGCTGTGAAAGGAACTGTTCCCCCAATTGGTCTAGGACTAGGAAGCCTAGGAAGGGCAAATTGAAATGTCACTGTTTTTATTCATTTATTTATTTAACGGAGAGAACAATCTGCGCATGCGCGGTTTAATTTTTTTTTAAAGTGGACTGAGTGCCTACCCTGAGTAATTACTCACGGCACGTGCCTGCTATATTCATTACTCTGGTATTTTTCTCATGCTTTTGTATGATTTGATGTACTCGTGTATAGTAAGATTTGACTGGACAGCACACAATACATGTTTTTCACTGTATCGTGGCACACATGGCAATAATTAACCAATGCAAATACCAATCCCATTGCAAACTGCAGGTCTAAGGGGCAGCAGTGCTCCAACAGGTTTTTGAGATCTTGAGGGGTGTGAATCTTTCCAGAGTTAACGTTTCAAGTTCTCCTTTGGTGGACACACAATACTGGAGTAACTCAGTGGGACAGGCAGCATCACTGGAGAGAAGGAATATGTGACGTTTTGAGTCGAGACCCTTCTTCAGACTGATGTCAGGGGAGTGGCCAGCACAAAGATAAAATGTAGCCAGAGACAGTAAGACTGTTGGGAGAACTGGGAAGATGGGGAGAGAGAGAGAGAGGGAAAGCAAGGGCTATTTGAAGTTAGAGAAGTCAATCTTCATACCGAAGGTAGACAAAAGTGCTGGAGAAACTCAGCGGGTGCAGCAGCATCTATGGAGCGGAGGAAATAGGCAACGTTTTGGACCGAAACCCTTCTTCAGACTAGCTACCCAAGCAAAATATGAAGTCCGAAGAAGGGTTTTGACCCGAAACGTTGCCTCACCCGCTGAGTTTCTCTTGGACGAACAGCACTTCAAAATATGAAGTGCTGTTCGTCCAATTTGCTCTGGGCCTCACTCTGACAATGGAGGAGGCCCAGGACAGAAAGGTCAGATTGGGAATGGGAGGGTGAGTTAAAGTGCTGAGCAACCGGGAGATCAGGTTGCTTAAGGCGGACTGAGCGGAGCTGTTCAGCGAAATGATCGCCGATGTACAGGAGTTGACACCTAGAACAGCGGATACAGTGGATGAGGTTGGAGGAGGTGCAGGTGAACCTCTGCCTCACCTAAAAAGACTGTCGGCGTCCTTGGATGGAGTCGAGGGGGGAGGTAAAGGGACAGATGTTGCATCTCCTGCAGCTGCAGGGGAAGTACCTGGGGAGGGGGTGGTTTGGGTGGAAAGGGACGAGTTGACCAGGGAGTTATGGAGGGAATGGTCTCTGCTGAAAGCATAAAGGACTGGAGATGGGAAGATGTGGTCAGTAGTGGGATCCCATTGGTGGTGGCGAAAGTGTTCGGGGATTATATGCTGTATGCGATGGCTGATGGGGTGAAAGGTGAGGACAAGGGGACTCTGTCCTTGTTGTGAGTTGGGAAGAGGGAGCAGGAGCGGAGCTGCAGGATATCGATGAGACCCTAGTGAGAGCCTCATCTTTACACAGTGACTTGCAAAGGTTTTCATACCCCTTGAACATTTCCACATTTTGTCACATTACAACCACAAACGTAAATGTATTTTATTGGGATTTATTGCAATTACAGCTGCAAGTCTTTTGGGGTATGTCTCAACCAGCTTTGCACATCTAGAGACTGAAATTTTTGCCCATTCTTCTTTGCAAAATAGCTCAAGCTCACTCAGATTGGATGGAGAGCGTCTGTGAACAGCAACTTTCAAGTCTTGCCAGAGATTCTCAATTGGATTTAGGTCTGGACTTTGACTGGGCCATTCCAACATATGAATATGCTTTGATCTAAACCATTCCATTGTAGCCATGGCTGCATGTTTAGGGTTGTTGTCCTGCTGGAAGGTGAACCTCCACCCCAGTCTCAAGTCTTTTGCAGACTCTAACAGGTTTTCTTCCAAGATTGCCCTGTATTTGGCTCCATCCATCTTCCCATCAACTCTGACCAGCTTCCCTGTCCCTGCTGAAGAAAAGCATCCCCACAGCATGATGCTGTCACCACAGTGGGGATGGTGTGTTCAGGGTGGTGTGCAGTGTTAGTTTTCCGCCACACATAGCATTTTGCATTTAGGCCAAAAACGTAAATTGTGGTCTCATCAGACCAGAGCACCTTCCTCCACATGTTTGCTGTGACCCCCACATGGCTTGTGGCAAACTGCAAATGGGACTTCTTATGGCTTTGTTTCAACAATGGCTTTCTTCTTGCCACTCCTCCATAAGGGTCCGATTTATGGAGTGCACGACTAATAGTTGTCCTGTGGACAGATTCTCCCACCTGAGCTGTGCAGCTCCTCCAGAGTTACCATGGGCCTCTTGGCTGCTTCTCTGGACAATGCTTTCCTTGCCCGGCCTGTCAGTTTAGGTGGACGGCCATGTCTTGGTAGGTTTCCAGTTGTGCCATACTCTTTCCATTTTCGGATGATGGATTGAACAGTGCTCCGTGAGATGTTCAGAGCTTGGGATATTTTTTTATAACCTAACCCTGCTTTAAACTTCTCCACAACTTTATCCCTGACCTGTCTGGTGAGAAGCCTTGGGCTTCTTGATGCTGTTTTTTTCACTAATGTTCTCTAACAAACCTCTGAGGCCTTCACAGAACGGCTCCGATGATCTAGTATGGAAAACCTCATCCTGGGCGCAGATGCGGCATAGATGGAGGAATTGGGAGTAAGGGGATAGAGTCTTTACAGTAAGCAGGTTTGGAAGAAGTGTAGTCTAGATAGCTATAGGAGTCAATAGGTTTGGAGTAGATGTCGGTCAATAGTCTGTCTCCTGTGATGGAGAAGGTGAGATCCAGAAATGATAGGGAGATGTCGGAGATGGTCCAAGTGAATTTGAGTGCAGGATGGAAATTAGTCGTGACGTTGATGAAGTCAGTGAGTTCTGCATGGGTGCAGGAGGTGGCACTGATGCAATTGTCAATGTTGCGGAGATAGAGTTCGGGGATAGGGCCAGTGTACGCCTGAAACAGTGATTGCTCGATATACCCTACTAAGAGGCAGGCACAGCTGGGACCCATGCGAGTGCCCATAGCTATGCCTTGGATTTCGAGGAAGTGGGAGGAGTTGAAGGAGAAGTTATTAAGGATGAGGACCAGCTCTGCTGGGCGGAGGAGAGTGTTAGTCGACGGAACTTGGCTGGGTCTGCCGTCGAGGAAGCAACGGGGGGCTTTAAGACCTTCCTGATGGGGGATGGAGGTAGCTTTAAGGGGTTTTTCGTTATCATGTTCTCTAGTGTAGTTTGACTACACTCGAAGAAAGGATCCATAGGCAAATAGGATAGAATGGACGGTACAGTTTTGAACAATCCTTCAAGTATATTAAAGTAAAGAGCAGCTACAGTCTCATTGAGAGAACTGAAAAGAAGTGGAACTCCAAAACTCACCCTGGCAATTAACCTTATTTGTAGTGGTGTAAAAATCCATATTGTGCAACATACTGTTCAAAACGACACCAATGATGTATGCAGCAGTATCAACAACAATGTAGGAAACATTGATCATCTCTGACTTCTCCCTCCCTGTTCTTCATCATCTGTGACTCCTCTCCTTTCGTGATTTCTCTGTCTCAATCACAAGGACAGACAGTCGACTGATGGATGTGTACTACAAACCTACCAACTGTCAGAGTTAAGGGCCTGTCCCACCAGCATGCAACTCCATGCGATGAGCGCGACCTAACGTGGTCGCTTGAGCCGTCCGGCGTCGCGGGGAACGGCTCTGTACAGGGATCACCCAACCTCCGCGCGATCCCCTGTACAGGGCCGTTCCCACCAGCATGCACCTGCATGCGGCAAGCGCGACCAAACCGGCAGCAGGGGCGGCGCGGAGGTCGGGTGAGTGGCGCAACGCGGCGCAAAGTGAGGCGAACTTGGAGCGAAGTCTTTTAGGTAATTTCGCCAGGACAGAAAGGGGCACACAGAGAGGGTCACAGAGGCACACACACAGAGGGTCACGGAGGCACGATGTCGAGGCGGTGTGTAATGTGTCGAGGCGACTGCGAGCCGACAAGCCGTTGCCGCGCAGAAGTTTTGAACAGTGTCAGTTTTTCGGAGCCCCGCGCGATGTTGGGACGAACTCCGTACAATTCCGCACGGCTCTGGCGATCGGTGGGACCGGCCCCGCGACGCCGGACGGCTCAAGCGACCACGTTAAGTCACGCTCATCGCATGGAGTTGCATGCTGGTGGGACAGGCCCTTAACAATCTTAGCAGCAGTACAGGGAGCTCTGTAGGGAAGTAGGTAGCAGTACAGGCAGCTCAGTGCGTTTGTCTCTACATAGTAATCTGGGAAGCTATGTAGGTAGGGGTGCAGGAAGCTGCTTAGGTAACAGGATGTAACAGTGTAGGGAACTCTGTACATAACACTGTAAGCACCAATGCAGTAAGCTCCTTAGGAGGTAGCATTGCAGGCAGCTCTATAGATAAATGCAGGTACCTCCAGAAGTAGCTGTGGGTAGCAATGCAGGCAGCTCCATAGGTAATGATAGGTAGCAGTGCAGGGAGGTGTATATATAAATGTGTTCCATTGGTAACAGTACATGGAGCTCTTTAGGTAACTAGGTAGTATATACTGTTCCATAAATAACAGTGTAAGTAGGTGCTTAGAACTTGATAGGTGCAGAAGGCAGCAGTGCATGGAGTCCTCACTACATTAGCATGTAGGTTGCACATTGAGTAAGTCTGTGGGTCTGTGCATAACTGTAGGTAGCTGTGCCGGCAGCTCTTGAAGTATTAGTACTCGTGAAAGTACAGGGGACCCTGTAGGTAGCAGTGTAGGTAGGAGTCCAGAGAGCTGCTTAGTCAATAGTAGGTAGCAATGCAAGATCAACAGGCAAAAGTGTGGGTAGAAGTGCAGGCTGCACAATGCATAACAGTAGGTGGTAGAGCAGGGGGCTCTGTGGGTAGTTGTATGTAACAGTGCAGGCAACTCTATAGGAACAGTATGGGTAGAAGTACAATGGCTGCCTCACCAACAGTCTGTCTGTCCTTTCCCTCTTGTGTTTTAATTGTATGTGTATGTATGTTTTTTTTCACTTTAGTTTTTATTGCTTTTATGTATACACAAATATAACAGCGAAACGTACAACAGTGTGGCGGGGGGTTCAGTTTACAATTAATGATGCCGTATACAGAACTATTTTCATATTATAACATTTTCCAATAACTTACATTATTGTCAATAAAATTATAGAGTGTTGATGTCTTTATTTCTATACCTAATCCATTTTTCCCATTTTCTATTAAACTCGTCTTCTTTCACTCTTAGAGAATATGTCATTTTCTCCATGACAAATATTTCCTGTACTATGTCTAACCATTGTCTAAGTCTGGGTGTGTCCGCTCCAAGCCAGTTTCTTGTAATGGCCTTTCTGCCAGCTGTGAGTAGGATTTTAACCAAGTAACGGTCTTCCTTCAGCACCACTGTATTTATATTACCCAGGTATAAAATGGAACACTTCTTGCAGACTGTATACCCTAATACCTCCGTTGATTCTGAATTCACTCTGTCCCAAAATGGTTTTATTTTTGGGCAACTCCAGAAGATATGTGCATGATTTGCGTCTGTTTGACCACATTGCCTCCAGCAGGTTTGCTGCCTTAGAATCTGCTTGCTTTTTATGTTAGGTGTAATAAAGAAACAAATCAAATTTTTCCAATTAAATTCTCTCCAATGTTGTGAATTAGTGGATGTCTGTAGTGTTACACACATATGATGCCATTCTTCTTCTGAGATTGTGATGTTCAATTCCTTTTCCCAGTTAAATTTTACATAAAATGTAGTTTTAGCTTGACATTCCATTAAACTATGATAAAGTTTAGAAATAATCCTTAATGTTTTTTGATGATACGCATTAACTATCGCTTCTATCACTGGATTCTTTTCTTCTCTTGCCTCCCTTTTTATCTTTTTATTGTAATAACTCTCAGTTGGAGGTATCTTTACACCCAGACTTAGGTCTTTATTCTTTGGAGTGCAGAAGGTTAAAGGGGGACTTGATTGAGGTCTTTAAAATGATGAAAGGGATAGACAGAGTTGACGTGGATAAGCTTTTCCCATTGAGGGTAGGGAAGATTCAAACAAGAGGGCATGACATGAGAATTAAGGGACAGAAGTTTAGGGGTAACATGAGGGGGAACTTCTTTACTCAGAGAGTGGTGGCTGTGTGGAATGATCTTCCTGCAGAAGTGGTGGAGGCAGGATCGATTTTAACATTTAAAAGTAAAGTGGATAAGTATATGGACTGGAAGGGAATGGAGGGGTATGGTCTTAGTGCAGGTAGATGGGACTAGGGGAAAATAAATGGTCGGCAAGGACTGGAAGGGCCGAGAGGGCCTGTTTCCGTGCTGTAATTGTTATATGGTTATATGGTTATCTAAACAAGTCTTGGTTCCGAAGTGCAAATCTATCTTTCAAATCTTGAAAACTTCTTGGGTCTCCATTTTCAATAACAGTACAAAATGCAGTCATTCCTTTCTTCATCCACTCTTTAAATGTTGAATCATACATCCCTGGTTTAAATTCATTATCCAAAGCTGTCTTCATCTTAAACTGAATAAATGACAAAAAGTTTTAAGTTGTCTGGTAAGAGTGAACCAGGTTTCTAAAGTAAATATCGTTATTGGATTGATTATACTCCTGATATGTCCAGGAAGCGCTTCTTCTCCCAAAGGTGTTTGGATGTGGAAGTCAGGAATATATGTCTCAATCTCTTTCCACCTAGCTATATAGCTGTCCTCACACCAATTAATTAGTGGTCGAAGTTGGGCTGCATAGAAATATATCCTAAAATTTGGAAGTGCCATTGCACCTTTGTCCTTTGGCAACTGGAGTATAGTGTATCGAATTCTGGCCTTCTTTCCTCCCCAAATAAATCTAGATATGAATTTATCCCATTCCGTGAATTGTTTTAATGGTACCTCAATTGGCAGAGATTGAAACAAGTACAATAGCCTTGACAAAATATTCATTTTCACCACATTTATCTTACTACTAAAATCCATTGGGTAGGTGGACCATCTTTCTATATCCTTTCTTATGTTTTGGTTGATGTGATTATAATTGGCCCCATACAACATTGATATATTTTTTGTTATATGTACCCCTAGGTATTTGATTGATTTTGAATCCCATTTAATATTATACTTTTGTTTGATTTCTTCTGGTGGAGGACAATTAAATAGGAGGGTTTGAGTTTGTGAAATATTCACTTTATATCCTGCATTAAAATTAAATTTCTCTATGATCCCCATCATCCTTGGAAATGCAATGTTTACTTCTGTGAGATACATCATTACCTCATCAGCGAAAAGGCCAATGTATGTCTGTGTTTAGTGTTCTTTAGCTTGTTTTATGTGGGCGGGGGGCAACTTTCTAATCCCTTATCTCGACGGAGATGCGGTTTTTTTCTGTATCGTATCTCTGTCCACACTGCGGCCTAACATCGAGGAGTTAGCAGCCTTTGCTGGAGGCCGACTTCGAGAGCTCCACCGCGGGAGCCTGCGGACTTACCATCGTGGAGCCCGCGATCCTTTGCCAGGGATCGGCCTCTGAGCTCCAACCGCGTCTGCTTGTGGACTTTAACATCACGGCGCCCGTGGTCTCGCGCCAGACACCGACATCGACACTCCAAGCCGCGGGGGTTTTGACCGCCCCGACGGATGGTTCAGCTGCCCCGACCGCGGGAGAATAAACAGGAAGAAGATTGGACTTTATTGCCTTCCATCACAGTGGGGAATGTGGGGAATCCGCTGTGGTGGATGTTTATGTTAACTTTTATATAGTTGTGTGTCTTGTTGCTTTTCTTTTGTATGGCTGTACGGTAATTCGCTTATCACGGTACCGTGTACATGTACACTTGACAATAAAAGATCTTTGAAACCTTTGAAACATAAGAGTAGGTGGTAAAGCAGAGGGCTCTGTGGGTAATGGTATGTAGCAGTGCAGGCGGCTCTATCGATAAATGTAGGTAACAGAATAGGGAGCTCCCTCAGAATAGCATTGGTAGAAGTTGGGAGGTTTGTAGGTGACTGGGAACTCTGTTGGTAACAGTGTGGGTTGCACTGTAGCAGCTTATAGGTAGGAGTACGAAGAGCTGCATTGGCAACAGTTAATACCAGTGCAGGGAGCTCTGTAGGTAATGCTAGGTAGCAGTTTAGGGAGGTCTTCAGGTGATGGTACAGGTATCAGTGCAGAGAAGTCCATAGATAACTGTAGGTAGATGTGCAAGGAGCTCTGTAGGTAGGTCTGGAGGAGGCACTGAAAGGAGCTGTGTGAAACTGGAGGTGGCATATGCAGGCAGCTCGACAAGTGACAATGTTGGTGGAAGTACATGGAGCTCCGTCTGGAACCATGTAGGTGGGAGTGCAGGGAGCTGCAAAGGTACCAGTTAGGTACCAGTGCGGGCAGCTCCATGGGTAAGTGTAGGTTGCAGTGTAGGGGGCTCTCTAGGGACATTATAGGTAGAAGCCCCGGGAGTTCTGTAGATGGCAGTAGGTAGCAGTGCATGGAAGTCATTAGGAAACTGTGCAGGTAGCAAGTGGGGGAGCTGGGTAACGGAATTGTCAGCCATTCCTTCTCTCCAGAGATGCATGGTGCCTGTCCCGCTGAGTTGCTCCAGTATTTTTTTGTCTACCTTTGTATTAGACATAGACATAGAAATTAGGTGCAGGAGTAGGCCATTCGGCCCTTCGAGCCTGCACCGCCATTCAATATGATCATGGCTGATCATCCAACTCAGTATCCTGTACCTGCCTTCTCTCCATACCCTCTGATCCCCTTGGCCACAAGGGCCACATCTAACTCCCTCTTAAATATAGCCAATGAACTGGCCTCAACTACCTTCTGTGGCAGAGAGTTCCAGAGGCCCACCACTCTCTGTGTGAAAAAAGTCCTTCTCATCTCGGTCCTAACGGATTTCCCCCTTATCCTTAAGCTGTGACCCCTTGTCCTGGACCTCCCCGACATCGGGAACAATCTTCCTGCATCTAGCCTGTCCAACCCCTTAAGAATTTTGTAAGTTTCTATTGCAACGGTGCAGGTAGCAGCGCATGGAACTCCGTATGTATCAGTACAGGGGGGTCGGCACATAGCGGTGTAGCTCGATTGGGAAAGGTGTGGGTGGCCGTGCGGGGAGGTGGCCGGGTTACAGGGGGGTGTTGCTCAGTGTGTAGTGCGGGTCTCTGTCTGTCTCTCCGCTCATTCCCCATGCAGGAGGGGTGGCGGGGCTGGCTGTGGACAGCTAGACTGGCGGCGGGGCGAGGAGGGATTCAGATAGAAGTGAATCCTTCATCTGCCAGGGCTCCTCTCTCTCCCCGCTTGGTATCAGCTGAGGACTGTGTCTCACTCTCCGTTATACACTCTCCGCCGATTCTTTCTCTCTGTCTCTCTCCTTTAAGCCTGTGAGCGTCTGTTGTCTGTCGGCTGTCTCTGTCTCCTCGCTGCTTCAGTCACCCACCCCCGCGACCAGGCAAACACTAAACACTGCTCAGTGAACAGGGCGAGGGGATGGTCTGGTCCCTGTTAAAGTGGGGAAGGGGTGGTGGGGGGCGGGAGGTGACGCGGGGCGGGTGTGGGTTTGCCGACTGAGTTGGAGGGATTCCCGGGACAGAGCAGGATTCGGTACTTTTCCCTTGAGTGAGGCGTTTGCCGGTGCAATGCCAGGGGCTGGGATTGCAAATGCTGGCTCCATGCTGCAGGGGAAGGCGAGGATGTTTGGCTGAGCCAGCGGCCAACGCGGGCACTGAGCGCCTGTTCGGGAGGGGAAGCAAGCAGGGTCCAGCAAGCTGTGTGGAGGAGAGCTGTCACTCTGTGTCTCCCCACCTCCTACTCAGTGTGTGTGTGTGTGTGAGGGAGGGGGTGAGAGTGGGAGGGAGGGAAAGAGAGAGGGAGGGAGATAGGGGGAGAGAGGGAGGGAGGGAGAAAGAGAGACGGGGAGAGAGAGCACTTTCGCTTCGCACTGCAAACACACACACGCACGCCGACTGAACCAGAAGGCGGAGAGACTTTCTGGATAAAGGATTGATGCTCGGATCCGAGGACATTGCAAAGGCCGTGAACACGGATATTCGCCGCGGTCGGTAGATTGATCGCAGTGGCGCCCGCCGTGCAAGGGATGCACTCGGGGAGTGTGGCCGCTTGAAGGGTGGGTCTGTGAGTGCAAGCCGACGGGGCAGTCCGCCTCCGGGCGCCTCGGTGCAAGAGCAGCCCCCGCCCTCTCACACCTCTGGGCATCAGCCCCGACTGACTCCTGCACCCTGCCCGCCCCAGCAGCGCTGCCGAGCCGCCTGCTCCAGCGCCGATCCACCCTCACCTCACACAGGTCGCAGCCATGAATCCGCTCCATTCAACCTTCGTCTGCCTGTAAGCATTTTCCAACTTTATCTCGGTTAAGAGTAATGGATGGTTTTTAATGCTCATTTTATTAATATGTTTTTATAAAGAGGAAATGAAGCCAGGTTTAACCTGCGGAGAATCCAACTGATCTTTTCCTGCATTTTTCCATTCAGATGTTTGCACGTGTGGCTTCTCCGCTTTGGAATCGAGGTAAGGACTTTATTTAGCAGTTTACACTTTACTGGCGATTATTGCACCGGGTTGCAGTTATTTGTCTAATTATTTGGAATAAGGCGCTGACCTGGGAATCTTAGCTTCCAGAATTGGACCCCTCGACAGCCGAGTCTACAAAAGTGTTTTAAGCTGCAATCTAAATATTTCCATTGTATAGAAGCGGCACTTTTTTTAAAAGAAGGTTGCCACCTATACTTGGCTTGGTGTTTTGTGCTAACGCTTGGGTTGGCGATTGTAAAGATGGTGCGAAATAGATGTCCTAAACAGAGAGAGAGAGAGAGAGAGGGGGGGGGGGGGGGGTTGTAACTCGGATTTTCCAGATGTGACCGCTTGCTTCGCCCAGGAGTCGCTTATCGATCAGAACCCCCCTCCTCCACCACATCACTGCCGCCGAGAGCAGTCTGAAGAAGGGCCTCGACCCGAAATGTCCGGAGTCCGGAGATGCTGCCCGGTCCCGCTGGGTTCCTCCAGCAATTTGTCTCCATCTTCCCTTGAAATTGGTGCTTGCGAAAATAAAACTCAGATTGCGTAGTGAAACTAGGAGGTTGGGGGAGATGAGGTTCCAACAAGACGCGCACATCAGCCAGCACCTGCCCCGCACGCCGGGCTCGGCAGAAACAAGGGCATTTCCAGCCACTGTGTGTGTGTGGCTCCTTCAAGACTAGAAGGGGCCCGCACGTTGAGAGACTGCGGGCAGCGCACGGGTTGCCTGCATACACAGCTCCCAGGGCATTCAATCTCCGCGCTCTCCCCCCAACAACTCGGGCAAGGCTGTAGAGTGCGCTCCCCGTTCCTCCCCATCTGAAGAAGGGTCACGACCCGAAACGTCGCCTATCTCCTTCGCTCCTTAGATGCTGCTGCACCCGCTGAGTTTCTCCAGCTTTCTGTGTAACCCTCCCCATCTCTCCCCGGTTCTCTCCCCGCTGCTTCACGCAGAACTCCGAAGGTGCAGCCGGTGGCCCTAAAGGGTTTCTAACCCTTGAAAACAACCCAACAGACAGGTAGAGGGGAGCTGGAAGGGTCACCGGTGTGAGGCGCTTGCCTTTCACGCTTTGCACATGAAACCAGGAAGAACTTGCAATCTATGTCAGTCAACAAAGCACCCGATACATTAAAAAAACACAGCATCGGGTATGAATTGACATAATGTAGACACAAAAAGCTGGGGTAACTTGGCGGGCCAGGCAGCGTCTCTGGATTAAAAGCATTAGGGTCGAGACCCTTCTTCAGCTCTCGTCTGTAAACGCCACCTATTCCTTCTTGCCTGAGTCCCGCTGAGTTACTCCAGCTTTTTTTGTGTGTCTACCTTCGGTTGAAACCAGCACCTGCAGCTCCTTCCTGCACCTAGTCAAATCTACACTCTCCCTAAAGAGATTGACTTCCTTCTCTAAGGCGTGTCTATGTAGGTGCTGTTTAAGAAGGGACTGCAGTAGCTGGCAAAATCGAAGGTAGACAAAAGTGCTGGAGAAACTCGGCGGGTGCAGCAGCATCTGTGGAGCGAAGGAAATAGGCGAGGTTACCTATTTCCTGCCTATCTGCAGTAGCATCTATGGAGCGAAGGAAATAGGCGAGGTTACCTATTTCCTGCCTATCTGCAGCAGCATCTATGGAGCGAAGGAAATAGGCAACGTTTCGGGCCGAAACCCAAGGGTTTCGGCCCGAAACGTTACCTATTTCCTGCCTATTTCCTTCGCTCCATAGATGCTGTTGCACCCACCGAGTTTCTCCAGCACTTTTGTCTACCTTCTATCTAGGTAGCTGGTCGGTTTAAATCTCACCGCCACCGTGAGCAGCAAGCCTATCTGGTTTGGCAGACAGGAACGTGTTGCCCTTTTTTTTGGGGGGGGGGGGGGGGGTCTGTAACTTTTGATCTCTGCTGCAGCAACTAGCAGTTGAGATGTATCAAACAGGACCAAAACGATCACATTCTCTGGGGCAAATTAGCATGACTAGGGACTAAAGGAAATTGCACCGAGTAAACCCCATGCTTTTTTTTTCCCCCCAACCTCATCGAGTATGATGGTCTCATAACTTAATCCACAGCCCATCTGCAGTGAAAAGTTAATAATTTGATTTAAAAAATCATCAGCGTTTGAAACGGATTAAAAAAAAAATCTCAGTAGTTATTTTGAGGACACGTTGATGCATCTTTCGGCTTCCCTGACACCCGACATATTCAGAGGGAGTCCCACGAGCAGATTTCATAGACCCTGCCACCAAGAATCTGTCTCCCTTCACCCCAAGGGCTCGGGTTTGGACAGGATTGCTGCTGCCATTGTCGCTGGGCCGGAGATGGTTCAATGTAACACCAGCTGCAACCGATTAGTAATTGGATGAATGCACAACCCATCGGACCAAAGCTTAGATTGAAATCCAACAATAATTTAACACAGAGCGAAACCGTGAGGTGGAGTCCGCTGGACACAACAGGGAGTTTGCAATAACACAAAATGCAACTTTCAAAGTGTAAAAACAGCAGAGACAAATGTTTGGCATGTGGAATGCTTTCCGCTCATGCCTCAGAGGGCAGTGCCTTCACATAGAGTCATACATAGGGTGATACAGCGTGGAAACAGGACCTTCGGCCCAACTTGCCAACACCGGCCAACAATGTCCCAACTACACTAGTCCCACCTGCCAGTATTTGGTCCATGTCTCTTCAAACCTGTAATAGCCATCTCCTCTCAGCCAGCAGGTCATGCCACATCCTGCTTCAGAGACAAGGTACCAAGGTTTGGAAGGGGCAGAAACCTTGGTTCCTTCTCCCCTGTTAGGTGAAGTGACTGCTAAAACCAGAATGGGAGAACACTCCTCAGATGTATTTTCCCAAACACACATGGCCACCACCATGCTGTGCCTTTGTGGGATGTTGCTGTGCACATTTGCCTTCTGTGATGCAGCAGAGAGCACACTCCAGATACACTTCACTAGCTGTGAGGTGCTCTGGGATGGCTGAGATTGCAGCAGCATCAGATCATCTGCTTGATAATGTTAACCGAAGGATGAATATTAGCTCAGACTCCAGTTGAACTCTTTGGTCCCATTTGGTTCTTCTGGTAGGAAGAACAATAGGAATAGGAATCTGAGGGGTATATTTTTCACACAAAGGGTGGTGGGTGCATGGTAGAAGCTGCCAGAGGAGGTAATTGAGGCGGGGACTATCACAACATTTAAGAAACAGTTAGACAGGTACATGGATAGGACATGTTTGGAGGGACATGTAACAGATGCGGGCAGGTGGGACTAGTGTAGGTGGGACATGTTGGCCGGTGTGGGCGAGTTGGGCAGCAGGGCCAGTTTCCACAATGTATCACTGTAGGAGTCCATGACTCTGTGAATGGGCAGATGGGCCCAGGTTTGAAGTCCCACCCAGGGCCCTTGTCTTTGTGCATGGCAGCTCATACTGAGTGCAGGTGTCTGTGGAATGGAACAAAAGCCACAGGTCTCCGTACGCGAGGCCAGGATGCTAGCCACTGAGCCACGGCAACAGAAGGAGGAAGCCACAAGGAATGCAACTGCCAGCTGCCTGCTTTCATATCCCAGGTGCAGGACAAGCAACCTTTGTTTGACGATGTGGGGAGTGTTTGTTTTCAGAGTTGGGTGGGTTGCGAGGGCTGTGCTGGCGCTGCTGCTGCTGCTGCTGCTGCCGGGGAACATGCCATCTTACATCTCCGCCCCTCTTTTGTTGGTGTTGACCACAGGCCTCGATGGAGGAGGACACGGACTTCTGGCCTCACGTCGAGAACCACACCAGGCTGAGGGACGAGACGAGCCGCAAGTATGTGCGGCTGTACCAGCTGTACAGTCGGACCAGCGGCAAACACCTGCAGGTGCTGGGCAGGAGGATCAGTGCCAAGGGCGAGGATGGGAACAAATATGGTAAGAACTGGCTGATAGATGCAGCGCAGTGCTGGCCGAAGGGTGTGTGAGCTCCTCGGTTGCCAACTGAATGCAGGAGAGGTTGGGGATAAGGTGCACTGTGGCCGATTGCCCAATTTCCCACTGGCTCCCTCGATGCCGCCTACATGTGAACTGGGCAGGTTCTCTGCAGCTAGAACAGGCAATCCGGTCACTTGGCCCATCTCCACGCACAAGCCTGGTGGACAGCGGGCGGCGAGGCGGTGGCCGGGCAAAGCGAGCCAGTAAACATGCTAGGCCCGACATCAGCAGAATCATTGCCCCATCTTCGTCCTTGTGAATAGACGGCGAGAACGTGTGTCCCTCGCATCCCCAAAACAAACCGCACGCTTCAAAGTCAACCTTTGAAAGTTGTTCTGACGGCCAAAAATCTGGCTGCCAGTTGGTTACAGAGAAAGATCCCACTATCGACCAGAGGGGGGAGAGAATAACCAGTCTGTCTGGGGTAGCGTTGGTTCTGGGATAACTAACGCTGGGTAGGTTTCAGTGAGAATGTACCGGCTGCTCTTCAAGCAACGCTATAAAACCGTTATATCTTTAGTTGAAGGGCAGTGGCCACAATACATCTCTGGTTCATCGCACAACAGATATCAGGACCAGGCCCGTGTGTAAAGGTTGGAAGCCCGTAGATGGGTGGAAAGGCTGGGGTCAACCGGTTACTGGATGGTTGGAGGGGTTGGGGGGTCTTGGTAGCAGGGTGTGCAAATGGTCTGATTTGTTAACCGTTAGAAGTAGGAATAGTTTTATTTGTCTATTTTGCTCGGCTTTATGACAAACTTGTAGAGAGATATGTTGAGGTGTTTGTTTTGATAGGACAGTTATGTTCAATCGCCGAGATCCCTCCTAATCTCAGTTCTATCCCGTCCCCAATATCACTGTTTGGCCACAATCCAGCATTAGACGGGATTTGGGGTTGAATTCTTTCCTCTGTGAAGGTTGAGGCAAGGTTGAGAACGGCCACGTACACGGCCACATATCCACCAGAGGGCACCTGCACTCGCCTAAATTCAGAAGCAGCTCCCTTTCCTCTCCTCTCCTCTCCTCTCCTCTCCTCTCCTCTCCTCTCCTCGCCTCTCCTCTCCTCTCCTCTCCTCTCCTCTCCTCGCCTCTCCTCTCCTCTCCTCTCCTCGCCTCTCCTCTCCTCTCCTCTCCTCTCCTCTCCTCTCCTCTCCTCGCCTCTCCTCTCCTCTCCTCTCCTCTCCTCTCCTCTCCTCTCCTCTCCTCTCCTCTCCTCGCCTCTCCTCTCCTCTCCTCTCCTCTCCTCTCCTCGCCTCTCC